>JAXCMG010000039.1:3562150-3578735 GCA_034642415.1 Podarcis siculus | reverse complement strand
TTCCTTCCAGTAGCACCTTAAAGACCAACTAAGTTAGTTCTTGGTATGAGCTTTCGTGTGCATGCACACGAAAGCTCATACCAAGAACTAACTTAGTTGGTCTTTAAGGTGCTACTGGAAGGAAAAAAATTTTTGTTTTGACTATGGCAGACCAACACGGCTACCTATCTGTAACACACATATATGTACACATTTAGCTAGCATGCGTGCCAACATGTGTGGATATGAGGAATATGATGGGGAAAATGAATTTTAATTACAGTGGTACCTCAAGTTAAGTACTTAATTCGTTCCGGAGGTCCGTTCTTAACCTGAAACTGTTCTTAACTTGAAGCACCACTTTAGCTAATGGGGCCTCCTGCTGCCACCGCCGCGCCGCTGCTGCACGATTTCTGTTCTCATCCTGAAGCAAAGTTCTTAACCTGAAGCACTATTTCTGGGTTAGCGGAGTGTGTCACCTTAAGCGTCTGTAACCTGAAGCATATGTAACCCAAGGTACCACTGTAACAGCAACATTCTCTCTCCCCCATTGTACATAATTAGGAAAAAGCACTCTCCTTTCAAATGAGGTACAAAAGTGGAAATAAGAATAAAATAATTCCTGCAACAACTGCATAGATCCAAATGGTGGATTGGACATTCCTTGTTCTTGTGCAAATGGCACTGACCAAGAGGAATGGGATGGGACATTCCTGAGGGAGAAGCTGAAAACCCTTCACTCCTACAACAGTATGAGAATCTTATGGTTGTCATATGATGGGAACATATCAGGAGGTAAGCAAGCCAAAGTTCAGGAGCCAGAGCAGTGTTGCCCAAACTTTCTATATCCAGTATACTTTTTTAAAAAATAAATAAATCTCCCCCTAGAATGAATGGCAAGCATAGTCTTTGCATCTATTAAATACCCTGGTCCACATTGCCTCCCAAAGCTCACACCTTTACTTTTATGCAGTCAGCGGGGGATCAGAGATAGGACTGTGTTTGCTAGACCAATAAGATTCCCCTGGATTTCCCCAGCTTAATATAGGCTACACTAAGGGATTCTGGAGGGACGTGGGTGGCGCTGTGGGTTAAACCACAGAGCCTAGGACTTGCAGAACAGAAGGTCGGCGGTTTGAATCCCCGCGACAGGGTGAGGGTGAGCTCCCGTTGCTTGGTCCCTGCTCCTGCCAACCTAGCAATTCGAAAGCACGTCAAAGTGCAAGTAGATAAATAGATACCACTCTGGCAGGAAGGTAAACGGCATTTCCGTGCGCTGCTCTGGTTCGCCAGAAGCGGCTAAGTCATGCTAGCCACATGACCCAGAAGCTGTACGCCGGCTCCCTCGGCCAATAAAGCGAAATGAGTGCCGCAACCCCAGTCGTCCGTGACTGGACCTAATAGTCAGGGGTCCCTTTACCTTTACCTTTAAGGGATTCTGGTGCAATCCTACTTGTCCACTCGCAGAGAACCAGGGAATCAAGGTTTTATGGGGCTCCTCTGCTCTGGCAAGTGTAGTGTGGTGGATGCACTCAACCTTTCTCACGGCACTTTTATTGTGGTCTAGCGCACAGTTAGTGAAAACCAAAGAATAGTTTAATACTGCACACCAACATTTCCTTCCTCAGCATTTGCACACTTAAATAAACCACTGAAATCAGTCCTAAGAAATGTATGTTCTTGTGTGCACAAAGATGGCTGAAATGCAAATGGATGTGCTAATGGGTGTTACTCTGAGTGCACACAGCAAACAACTTCCCAAAGCATCATCTGGTCCAACCCCCCGCAATTTACACACACACACACACACACACACACACACACACACACCTTATATATTCTACGTATGAAACATCTGGCATTCTAGGGTTTGGATCTTCAGCTGCTCCTGGCGGCTACCAAAAGCCTTGAGCCCATTACATAAACATGCTCTGATCATACTGCATACTATGTGTATGTGGGAAACACAACAGCTGAACTTGAGGACTATGTTAATTAACATAGTCCTCAGCACAGCTGGTTCTTCATGCAAACATATTCTCACACCAAATGGTACCCTAGAGGTTCTGTTTTCAAGCAAAACCCATACCACAAGTGTTCTGCATAAATCACAACTTAAACTTATTATTTACGTGTTGCATTTCTAAGTCCTAGAAGTTTTGTAAGAACACCGCAGACACAAACACTCAAATCGACCAAACACAAAATTGTAGACAGAGATTCAACAGAAACAGTTTCACTTGGAGGTCTTTTCTTTTCTGCCGAGTTATAAATGCCACTGTTACATTACATACTGCTCAATTCACCCCCACCCATGCAAAAGGTTTCATACCAAGACTGTATTGATTTAAGCCAGTTTCATTATTACTAATGCTCTGCTTAATTTTAAAGACAACACGATATTGAACAGAATAATGCCCTGCATTAATAAACTTTCCCTTGAAATGGCTAGCAGATTTATTGCATTTGGTTGTTCAAATAAACACCAAGATCACTTTCCATAAATCATCATCTGCCTAAAAAGGCAGCCAGCATGGAACTTGATAGAGAAAGAGAGAAAGAAAAGTTATTAAAAAGTGTGTGAAATCTCATTGTAAATGTTAACTGATGCATTTTAATCAGGTACAACATGCCTGGATCGGCTGTGCTGCCCGACCTCGTCTTAGTGAAAATAAAACCAAAAGTCCCCTCATCCACCAGGAGGCTGTTACACCTGTCAACGATCGCAATGCGATAGTACGCAGTATTGCTACAGCTAAGGTGGTACTATCGCGTTTTAAAGGAAGAAGAAATGTAAAGCATGGAAATAAATATGATCTTCATCCACGACTAAAATTGGCCATTCTACTTGAAATAATTATGACATCCTCCTAACAAAAACAGGCAACAAAAATGCTCACCTAAAAGCAATATCATATTCCTTTTTTTAAACGTGAAAGCTCCTATGATTCTGATAGACTCTTTAGCGTGTTTGGAACAAGTTCAAAAGAGTAGATGTTCTACCTGGGCACCTTTCTTATTTAAGACATATTTTAAAATTCATTCCAAAAGGGAAACTTCCGAAGTGAGATCCTAGACAAAACTGTGTGGCTGGTGAAGACAAAACAAAACAGGACCTTTCGAGTGGTTAAATTAAATAATGTCCTCCCTGCAGAGATGAGTCTGGCCTCGTCAATGCCTGCTTTTAAGCATGGACTGAAGAGGGAACAGACAGACAAAACAAAAGACACGTCTCTTATGAAAATGCTCATATTGATCTGGGAGCAAATTAAAGGGAATACATTCAGAAAGGTCTATTATGCAGGATAGGTATCTAATAGCATATGAACTCTGGCCTTAAGAGCCTAAGAGGAGATCTCAGGCTCATCTAATCCAGCCGTCTGTTTTCGACAGAGACCAGATACTTAACTTCTGCTATGAAGACAACAGACTTCCCCCTCCCAGCATCCTCAAGTCGCTTGTTCCCCAGAACCTGATATTCAGAGAAACACTGTCTGAACCTGGAGGTTGCTATTAGGCACTGTGGGCTAATAGCCACTGATAGACCTTTCCTCCAGGAATTTGTGTAATTCCCTTTGGGCGCCATCTAAGCCAGTAACCATTTCCCTAACTTGTAGCAAGGAATTCCATCATGTCAGATGATTGGAATAGGTGACTGGACGTGTTCCTTCTCATTCTAAAAGAGATTGAAACTGAAGAACCCACTGCTAAGGGATTACAAGCAGCACAGCGTCCAATTTCCTTTCCTAATGGAGTCCAGAAAAGAAATACACCCTGGGATTTGCTCTCTCATCTACAATTGCATCAATTATCTTCAAAATGATTCAGGTTTCTGAGGACAGTCCTCTGTACGCCCATCTCTTTTTACCAGCCATTTATTCCCTTCTCCCTTCAGTGGGTGCTGCCAGCACATTCTCAGCACCAATGCATGGGGCTAAAATAGGTTCTCCTTTCATTCCTCCAAGAGCTGGTGCTTTGGAAACAGAAAGCAAGGAAGACTCTCTCTGCTTGTGGGAGAAGCACAGTCCTCCTCGAATAAACAGGACAAGCAATGAACTTAATAAACAGCCGCCCGAGAAGTCTACTCTACATGCCATTTCTACCTTCACAAGTTCAGCAAGATAGGGGACCAAATTCAAAAAGGAGGCAACGCGGCGCCATTAGCATGAAGACGGGGAGGACAAAGGTTAAGGCCACCTCTCCCTGCAACAGTCCCAGTTTGGATTGGAGGAGGGCACATCCTCTATTCATTTATTTTTTATTTGCACATAGCTTCTCTGAGAAAACTTGGCCTCTGCGACACATAATTCCATTATATCCAGGCCTCTCAATAAGCTTTTAAAGCAGTGTTTCTCAACCTGTGGGTCCCCAGATGTTGCGGGACTAAAACTCCCATCGTCCCTGAGCTCTGGCCTTGCTAGCTAGGGGTGATGGGAGTTGTGGTTCAACAACATCTGGGGACCCACAGGTTGAGAAAAGCTGTTTTAAAGGGTAGATGGGGCACAATGAACCACATAACAGACAGGTGGTTCCCATTACCACAGTCCCACAGTAACGACAATGGATGATGCAGAAACCTTCAGCAGCGAATGCGTATTCTTCAACCTCACTGCATGTTTTCTGTTTTGTTTTTTTGAGTGGGGGTTGGCTGAAAAATGGGTCAGCCACTGAGATCAACCAAAACATCAAGCGTTGAGATTCTAAGTTTAATCAACCCTCATAAAAGCCAAAATTGGGTGGTTCTTCGTTCAACGGGAAAGACAAGCATGGAAACCTTGTGGCAACAAATCATCTGCTCAAATAATAATAATAATAATAATAATAATAATAATAATAATACACAAAAATACATATCAAACAAAAACAATACACCCCCTAAAAAAAGTTTAAAAGGCAATAGATTGTTTAATTGGTCAAAGGCCTGGGACAAGACAAATGTTTCTGCTTGGTACTTAAAGGTACACAACATTGCTTAAGGAAATGTAATGTTTCCATTTCACAAAGACCTGGTTATAAAAGCTTTCACACATGCAATATTTAAAAGCACGCATCACCTCCGAGCATGTCCCCAGAATGTTTTGTGGTGCTAAGTCACAGTAATGGCTATCTGTTTATAGGTCAGAAGAGCAGTAAATTATTCCAAGGGAAAACCGTAAAAGGCTGCATTGTAGCCAGCTGTGCTTTTAACAGGTTATTGTGAAAAGCACAAGGATGCAGGGGAAATGTCCAGGTTTTGTAGCTATTGCCTCAGCCAGTGTTCGCTTGCATAAAGATGTCACTTTTAAACATTTAAAAGTCAAATTGTCTGGAGAATACGTTCGTATAAAATTTATTTTCAGAAACTGATATTTAGCCTGCTGCTATCAGACTTGATTGCTCTGCAACGTTTAAGTGTTAGGCAAATTCCTACAGGTTTGAAAATAGAGACTAACATTGTAGATTCCGTACTCAGATGTGTCGTTAGGAAGAGACTGAAATGGAAATTCTTACACTTTAAGGACAACTCGGAGGCTGGTTGTGGCAGCTGCTCTTCCTGTTCTTTCAGTTCCAATGCATTATGATAATTTATTTTGGCATGAGTGAGCAGAGGTGAAGGGAAGGTCCTCAGAAGAACAGAATAAGAACATAAGAACAGCCCTGCTGGATCACGCCAGTGGCCCAATCCAGACAAGCATCCTGTTTTCAAAGTGACAAACCAGATGCCCAGGGGAAGCCCTCAAGGAAGACCTTGCAGATCGGACATATGGAGCTTGTCTTGAGACCCTAAAGCTGGAGAGGAAAACCTGTGGTCCTCCAGATGTTGCTGAACAAGAACCCCCATCATCCCTGAGCACTGGTCATACTGGCTGGGGTTGATGGGAGTTCAAAGAACATCTGGATGACCACTGTTTCCTCACAAGTGCTCCTCAGATAACAAAAGCCCACTTAAAAAGCATCAGAGGGCAAATAAGACTACTGGAATGGGAAGAAACCATGGCATAACAACTGCAGGTACTCTTGGGTGAAGCCCATGTCAATCTGTGTTCAGGCCTAGTTATGGGACTGAATCAGTCTTGGCTGCTCTGATGGTTGACCTTTATCAGGAGAAGGGCAGGGGGAAGGAAGGAGCTGTTATTCTTACTTGATCTCTCAGCAGCTTTTCGATGCCGTTAACCATGGTCTCCTTCTGAGCCAACTTAGTGGGATGGGTAATGGAAGCAATGTTTTACAGTGGTTCTGATCCTATCTCCAGGGTTAGTTTCAGAGAACATTGCGTGATTGTCTTTCGGACCCCAGCAATGTGCTATGGGATGCCACAGGGCATCAACCGGTTCCATGTGCTTTTTAACATTTATACAAAGCCATTAAGTGAAGTCATTAGGAAATTCGGGATAAGATGCCATCAGTATGTTGAGGATACATACTTCTATAACATCTGAATCAGGAGAGTCTTCAAGACCTGGACAAGTGCTTGGGACTGGTAGTGGATTGGCAAAATGGAGGCACTGTGGGGGGTGGTTCCTAAGTCTGGGACATTGGTCAATTGCCTGCTTTGGATGGGGTCGTGCACCCCTGAAAGAGCAGGTTCATAGTCTGAAAGTGTTCCTGGATCCATCTCTGTCACTAGAGGCCCAGGAGACCTTAGTGGAATGGTGTGCCTTCTACCAGCTTCATCTGCTAAAACAACTGCAGCCATTTCTGGCCTAGGATAGTCTGATCACTGTAGTCCATGCACTGGTAACCTCCAGGCAGGATTACTTCAACGTGCTCTATGTGGGGCTGCTGCTGAGGTTGGCCCAGAAGCTGCTACAAAATGTGGCAGCTCAACAGTTCACTGGGACAGAATATTGCCAACACGTTACTCCACTGTTGAAAGAACTACAGTGGCTGCCAATGAGCTACCGGGCTAAATTCAAGCCGCATAAATTCCTACACAGCTTGGGGCCAGGATACCTGAAAGATCATTTCACTTCTTATGCATCCAGTTGGTCACTGTGCTCTGCAGGCGAGGGCTTCCTGCAGATACCGTCTTATCAAGAGGTCTGTTCCACACAATGTGGGACGTTGGGCATTTAGTGTTATGCCACCTTCCCTTTTGAATTCCCTCCCCTTGAAGATCAGACAGGCACCATCTCTATTGGCGTACTGAAGACCTTCTTCATTCTATTGAACTTTCTCAGACTGAATTGGTACTGGAAATATTGAAATGACTTTCAAAAGAAAGATTTTTCCAGGGTAATTAGTGTGACTTGCTTACTTCCAAGGACAGAGCGTTCAAGTGGCAGAAAGACTGCCAATGGCCGGGATCTGATTTACACGCAGAGAGATCCAAGACCCTGCCATATTTGGAATTGGGATCAGTTGGCAATCCCCTGGTATACTTCCCCTTCCCTGGGTCTGCGTGCCAGAGAACTATTTGCAGGTGGCTAATGGTAAAGGATAACCAGACTGCCTTATCCTATTTATGTCAAGAATATGTGTCATGCTGTGGACAGCAAGACAAATCAGGGTCTAATTAGCTCAGTCAATTCCTTCAGTATTATCCTTTCAGTCTACATTGAGTTATTAAAGCCATGGAAATACAACACTACCGAGACAGCAATGATGGAAGTAAGATGTCAGAAGCTTATTAACTGGAGTTTGAGGATGCAGCTGCAAAACAGACAAACTATGATAAATACAAATTGGCTAAATGGTAATCCATACCGTTGCCTTACGTTTTTTAAGCATGCTTACAAAGAAGCTCTGTTGCCTCACATACCACTGGTCAAGAGTGGGTTAGCGGCTACTTAAATAGCAGGCAGTATGGTGGGAGCTTCAAGTATGAACAAGGAGTCTTGGTGCAAAAAAACAACAACAAACCACTGTTGGGATCTCAGCCTCCATTCACAAGTGAAACCAACTTAACATGTATCACTGCTTTTACTTGCATTTATCCCTTGGTAACTTTGCCTTCGTTCCTCTCCTGTTGCCTAATATAGACTCTGTTCTTTGCGACACAGGCCTATCTTTTGTTTTGCTGCAATCAGCATGTATATTGACACAATATTTACAAGAAGAAAGATAATAACATATTTAAAGAAGGACAGTGTCACAGAAAATTTAAAGGCTATCCTGTTATGGATTTTATGTACTGTATATGGGGAAAACCCAACAACACTTCACACACACACACACACACACACACACACACACACACACACACTCCAGTTATTCAACTAGCTTCACTCAAAACAGAATCTGAAAGTCACAATTAAACACAGCAGAACCTTAAGCAAAATCACATGGGAATTCAAAATTTGCGGGGGGGGGGGAAGAGTCCACAGCGGGGATGGGGTCACCTTTCTATAGAGTCCAACATCTGCCTCTGACCATAATCAGAAGCAGGTGTCTTTAGTGGAAGAGCAGAACAAAGAGCACATGAAAAGATTTGGACTCACTCCATTTTTAGCAACTTTTCACCACTAAGCTAAAGAACTTTACAAAGAAAAGAGTATCACACACTCACACCCATTTAGCAGACATAAAGACGGATGCTCACAAAAAGGAATGGTGACAGTCAGCTTTACAACAGTCACATAATCTGGAAATCTCATATAGGGCTTCTGCTTATTAGTTGGATAGATAACAGGATGCCTGCAATGCACATATAGAAATACTCCTCTCAGAGCCCAGCTGGGCTGGCAAATCTCGATCAGGTGGTTGAGTGTCCCTTTTATACAGGATCCTCTCCAGTGAAATAGCCCCATTTGCTAATACCCTCTGATCTCAGGATGAAACTTGAAATGGATTGAGGTACCCATCCACGTATGCAAGAAAACGTGCAATTTTGCAAAGCAGCTGTTCAAAACAAGTACCCCAAGGACTAAATTATATTTGAAGGATTGTTTGGTGCTGTTTAGTGCTCCACGTCTGGATGGGGTGGGGGGTGGGGAGGTTCACTCCTCAAGGTAGTTTGGAAGAAAGCTGATGCTGATTGATATCTTGGCAAAAGCTGGTTTCTCAGGTTTGATTAAAACCAAACATCCAAAAACAATCACATCTGGGATTCAAGAGCTCTGTGGTCTCCAGTAACCCTCCTGTCTGGTGGTGACTTCCAGTTTTCATAGAATCTTAGAGTCATCTAGTCCAACCTGCTGCAATGCAGGAATCTCAGCTAAAGCATCCCTGACAGATGGCCATCCAACCTCTGCTTAAAAGCCTCCAAGGAAAAAGAGTCCATCACCTCTCGTGGGAGTCTGTTCCACTGTTGAACAGCTCTTACTATCAGAAAGGTTTTCTGTATGTTTAGTCGGAATCTCCTTTCTTGTAACTTGAAGCCACTGTTTCAAGTCCTACCCTCAAGAGCGAGAGAAAGCAAGCATGTTCCCTCTTCCATGTGACAGCCCATAAGATATTTGAAGATGGCTATCAAATCTCCTCTGTCTCCTCCTTTCCATGCTAAACATATCCAGATCCTTCAAGCGCACTCCTCGTACGCTCCTCATATGTATATCCTTTCTGTATGGAATGAAGGGCCACTGTACAGCAGTAGACCATCTACTTTGAGTACAGAAGGTCCCAGATCCAGATCCAATCCTTGGTACCTTCAGATAGGGATGGGACAGACTTCCTTCCTGAAACCTTCCAGACCAGGCACCCCCAAACTCAGCCCTCCTGATGTTTTGGGACTACAATTCCCATCATACGATATACAATATCTTTATTGTCATTGTCCCATACAGAACAATGAAATTGAAAATCTACATAAAACATTCAAAAATCCCTAAAAGCTCTGAAACCCCATTTTAAAATACAATATACTATAGAGACTCCTTATGCTGCGTTTAGAACCAGAATTGCATTTGCGTAGAAACTGTTTCTCAGGTGGCTAGTCCTGGTCTTTATAACCCTATACCTTCTTCCAGAAGGCAGAAGCTGAAAGAGATCATTTCCGGGGTGCGTACCATCCTGCACTATCTCTGCAGCTTTCTTATGGCACCTGACAGCATAGATTTGATCTAAAGTGGGAAGAGTGCACCCAATTATTCTCCCCGCAGTCTTTACAACCCTGGACAGCATTGTTTTTTCCCTGGCCGTGCAGCTCCCAAACCACACACACAGACCAGAAGTTAATACACTCTCCACAGTACAATGGTAAAATGCCATCAACAGGTCCTCTGAGAGATTGTTTTTCCAGAGGATTCTCAGAAAATATAACCTCTGCTGTGCTCTCTTCATCAGGTCTTTGCTGTTTTCTCCCCAGGTTAGGTCATCCCTGACCACTGGTCCTGTTAGCTAGGGATGATGGGAGTTGTAGTCCCAAAACAGCTGGAAGGCCAAGTTTGGCCATGCCTGTTCCAGACAATACTGAGCTAGATGTGGTCTAACTAAGCAAAAGGCAGCCTCCTATGTTCCTGGGGCAGCTTGTTCTCTTCAAGCTCTGGCCTTTGAACCCTTATAGAGTCCCATGGAGAAAGGCTCCTCCCAAGCCTCTAGGCAACTCCTGCATCCTTCAAGAGTACTAGTCCATGATTAAAAAACAAACTTACTACATTTTGGAGAGTGCAGAACTGCTCTACTAGCTTTTCCTATTTCCACTTCAGCCACGAACAATTGCCAACAAACCCAAAAGACAAGGGATTTGCAGATGTAGTGAGCATTAAAAGTAAGAAACCAAAGTGCCGCCAGCTGTGCTCACAAACAGATTAATATGAAAAAGGGGTGGCTTGGCAAATAATTTTGCCCTTCCTGCCACGGGAGAGGTTCAAAACAGCCCCCGTGCAGAGGTTCATTCAGCAATGGAGCAAAGAAGCACAGGTCCTCTAAGTTGCAAAGCATTTCCACAATTTCTCGCCAAAATAAATTGGATTCTTTCCACTGTTTGAGATGGCAGCGAAGCAAGGACTGTATAATTAGGTCAGAGCTGATTACCTAGAACAAGGGCAATTTTCTTTACATCCAAGTAAAGCTTCATGAAAAGCAGCAAAGAAAGTGCATTTGGGAGTAGCTGAGAGACTGTCTAAAATCTTTCTTGATGAAAGCGATTTAACTACATTTTAATATAGATGGTATTTTCTATTAATGTCAGGGCAGAAACTTATTGCTCCACATATCTCATCACAAGGGCTATCTCTGCATCTGTCTGAGTCAACTTCAGTGACCACTTCAATATTCACTTTACAATTAATGCTGCTTTTTTATGGCTCGCTAGAAAGTAAACCAATTTCAGCCCAGCTCCTCAGTATTGAATTTATTATAAAAAGTTATGTACTTAAAACTCCTATAATGAAACCAGAGGCATCATGAGATATTAACCTAGAGTTAATGCTGAGAAAGCCGGTTTGAATAATTCAATTCATGTCACCTTAAGTATCTTTTCAAATGGAATTAACTTTATCTCACACACAAAAAAGGAAGCGCCACGTTCCAGCTACTGATTATTGACTCCACGAGGGCTCCGTCTTAAATCATCACGGCACCATTTTCCCCAGTAAGTTTGTGGGGCTCTTGCCAAGACAGATGCTCAGAATGGAACGCCAGGCTGTCAGCCGAGGGCCGCTGGGACTCCACCCTCCGAGAAAAGGTTCTTCCGCATCCCAGAGACGACCCAGCGGAGCTGAACCAAGAGCTCGCTGGATTCACAGTTTGGACGGGATGCAGGGCTCCTGCAAAGTTTTTTTCTCAATGTCAGCGCCTCTAACAATATCAGGCGCTGTTTTCGTCATCGCTCAGATGGCTTTAAAAGAAGAATTTGACATTCATGGATCCATCAAGGATGGCAACATGGTACTGAGCTACTAGATGAATCTGCGCCATGAAAACCCAGCTGGCCACAAGCCTTGTGTCCCTGGCAGACCATGCAGAGCTGAGAGTGGTATGTAGTCACAGACAAGAAGGTTTTGGGGGAAATAGCAGCACCAAGAACAGGATGAGAAAGCAGACAATTCTGGTCAAGTTACAAAGAAGAATCCTATCCGGAAACTGCAGAAATATATCACTGTAGATAATACTGAGCTAGAGGAATAAGGCTGCTTCCTATGTTCATATGCCACAGAAACCTAGTGCACTCTGTGTTCGTTTATTCTCTCTTAGAACTGAGATTATCCACTGCATTTGGAAGTTGGGAGAATGCGGAAGAAGGAAGGAATTGGACAGTGTCACAAATCTGGGAAGAGAGACCCAAGAAGGACTGATAGCAGCCTCTACCTTTTCAAAGTCTGCCATTCGCCAAAGTATTGCTGAAGGTCACAGCTGTATTCTTCAGTGTTAAAAGGCCACCTGTCCACTCATTCATGGATCCAATGAAATCAGGTCATAAAGCAATAACAGTGAGACAAACACCCCCAAGGTACCACAGCACTTGCAGTCTTTGGGCTGCAGCAAAGAACATGGGTTGATTCACACATGCATGCCCCTGAGGTCCTAAGATTACTGTTCTTCTGAAACAACAGAGAAAACTCTTGCACGAGACTCTGAAGCGCCACAGAGCCTTTTGAAATTGAAATTCTGACTTGGGTACAGTCGATGCTCCAAAATCTTTAGCAATATGACTTGTTTTATTCAGGGAAACAACTGCTGCGAGAGTAAGACCATAAACTTTGACTAAACTCACCTTATGCCATTCTTCTCCCAAAGTGGGGGGGGGGCATTTAAAAGTATATTTTATATATATATAAATTTTTAAGTATATTTTTATATGATGTTCACATCACAGTAAATCTCCTCTGTACGCCTCCATAAAGCTGTTGGAGAACAAAGACTAAGTCTTGTCTGAAGTGACACCCAAATTGCAGAACTTCCTTTCTGGATGTAGGCACCTGACATGGTTTTTTTTTACTATCTTTTAGGCACCATGCAAAGTCTGTCCCATGTTTAATGGCAGGTGGTTACTGTAACTGGCCCCTGGCTGGTTCCACCTCCACACTAGTCTTGAGAATGATGCTCCCCAAACTCCAAGAGGTGTTGGGGGCTCCTGCTGGCTCCAGACTACAGCTCACATAGAGGATGTACTAGGCTTGCCCGCAGCAGCTGCTTTATCTTAAAAAGTGGGTAGGGCAGCAAGCCTCCAACAGAAAGAGAGCTGGGATGAAGGGGTGTTGGTTCTTGTAGAAAAGGTCCTTCCCATTCACTGCAGCACTGCAGTGGTGAGAAGGAGGAGGACAAAGAAAGAGAGCCCTGAAGCCCAGCTGCCTTTTGAGGAGAGGAGGAGGACAGCCAACAGAGTATCAGAAGGGCAAACCATCCAGCCAGGTCTTTCAAGGAGGCTGTGACAATAAAACTGATGGAGACTATCTGTCAGGAGGCTTAGAGGGAATATCTGGGTAGGTTCATTCCTGGGAGAATGCGGTTCCTCCCTCCTTCATTGCTGTGCTCTTAGTTTGTAACTGGACTTAAACTGCTCAAGTCCAGAGCTTATAACCAGCTCCAGTACTTTTTGCTGGTTCAGTACCCTGCCCCCTACAGGGGCTGCCATCTGCCTTCAGGAGCTAGGGCTGTAAATGTGCCCCACTGGCCCAAAAAGGCTGGCAGCCCTTGAACTTGGCAGAAGTTCTACGCCGCAGGGGGTGCGGAGCAGTCCATAGGTCCTAGTTCAATAGGAAAAGCCAGATCTCTTTCTGCCTGACAGTTCACCAGCACCTCCTCTGTTCTATGTGGCATTTCTGGAGGGGCTGGGATATGTTACCCTGGTCAGCGGCCTTTATGGAAGGTGGTCCCTCCCTGTCCTCACCACACCCTTCAATAGTTGGACTGCTGTTTTATAGTTGCTGGATTACTGCTCTTTCATCTTCTGTTTTAATCTATTGTTGTGGTTTTTATATGTTTTCTCCATTGTTTTATATGATATGCTCTCTTATTGGGCTTGGTTCCAGGAAGAAAGCAGGGAGGAAAAACGAAACATACTTTGTGTGTTGGAAAGCAAAGCACACATCGAGCTATGATCAATGATTTCACTGTGCTGCTGATCCACAGATGCCTTTCAGCTGGGGTTTCTCCCCTCTAGGCCCCACGAGAAGGGAAGGGTGCCTGGAGGACTCGCCACCTTTAGGGAAGCACAGCAGGTTTAAATGCTCCAATGTTTGCCGTTGGAGCCCCATGGCTGCAGGTGCCATTTCAATAGGATGACGAATAGCAACCATACAAAAAGGAAACAATGCAGTTGGAAGAGATGAGGCACTTACCTGCTGCTCCTTCTGCTTGGCAGCCTCAAGCTCCGAAAGAGAGTATGTGAGCTTTTCTTGCTGCTCCGAGAGATACTTCTGATAAAGGCTCAAAAGTTCCTGGCACTCTCTGTATTGCTGCTGCAGAGGTGAGATAGCAAGTTAAGGACAAAAACATTTCTCATGGATGAGGGAGTGGGAAGGAGGGGGGGAGAAATGAAGTCAAACACATTATTCTGTGCAAATCTGATTTAGCTGTCCAGGTAAGAAATCAGAGCAAAATACATGAGCCATACAGCAAGAAGATGGACTCTTTCAGAATGTCTAGAGAGAATAAGTTATAACTACATAAACAAAATATTCATCTCCTTTCATCTACATTCCTGACTAAATGCAAGAACCCGGCTACATGGGCCAAATATTACTGAGTTTTGCCTTGCAATTTGGGCCATGTAGAGATTGCCTTAATTTACACAAATCCTCCCTCTACAGGGCTTTGCACACCATGCTCATTCTCCCACAAGCCACCAGTTTCTGGTGCCCAATCTTTCCATGCCTCCAACACACAACGTTGGGTGTTTGCCTGGTCAAATAATGAACACTCTTTTAAGCATTCCCTTTCAACAAAAAACAAGACGATGTAATCATCAGCATCCTGATTACAGAAACAAAACTAGACCATTGTTCTTGTGAAGCAATTAAATTAACTTTCAATGAAATTATCGGAACCTTTAACAATATGTTTCTACAAATGTGACTGGTGAATGGGCCGTTCTCCCCACTGGCTTTTATCCCAGGAAACCAGGATCCAAGGTTACCTTTTTTAAAAACGATGAAATTAAAAACAGGAAGTAAAGTAATAGCAATTAACAACAGAGTAGGCAGCAAGCCCATTTTTAAGGACAGTTGTGCTAGCAAAGCAGCAAGCCAATTCTTCAATCAACACCAACACCTTGTTTTGTGTAAAAAACAAGATGAGAGTCATGGGCAATCCTAAGCTATTTGTGTTCAGAGGTGCCTGCTGTTATAGTAGGGGACCAGCAGGAGATGTTTTGCTACGCTGTTAGGTTTGCACCCAATTCCTGCAGGACCAGGGCGTTTGGAGGAGTAGTTCTCGCTCCTTGTGAACAAATGTCACCATAACGAAATGTTAAAAGGCATGTTGGCACCTACACAGTGGCACTCTGTTTCATGGGATACTGACCAGGCAATTGGCCAGGGTGCCAATCCTCCCAGAATAACTCTTTTTCGGCCTGCCACATGTGCTGAGCAAACAATTCCATCAGGGAAATGTGCTGAAATTCCTACTACTGACAGCACTCCCTCAACTATACATACTCCCATCCAATGTATAAGATCATATTATATTCACACTTTGTAAACTACACTGGCTCCCTGTTTCTTTCCAGGCCTAATTCAAAGTGCTGGTTCTGACCACTAAAGCCCTCCACGGCTCAAGACCAGGGTAGGTGAAGGAGCACTTGTCATCTGGAGCTCTTTTACAGGTGTCCCTGACATTGGTCCAGCAGGTTAATACTTAGCAGAACCTTTTCGGTGGTGGCACCTTGACTTTGGAATATTCCCCCCAAACAAACCAGGTGGGTAATTTAATGTTATTCCAATGCCAGACAAAGGCTCCCAGGCTTCTAATCTATGCTGATTTGTTCCATCCTGACTCAGGTCTTACATTCTTACATTCTTACAATGCTTCTACAAATCTGCTGTTTTTATTATAAGGCATGTTACCCCCCCCCCCCTTAATTTTATTGTAACTTATCATGAAAATGTGATTGAACAGTGGAGGTATAAATGGCAACAAACTGTTCAGACATTTCTGCCACCATCTTGGCTGCTCTCTGGTTCGCAGAAAGTGGATGCAAAGTGCAGGATGGGTGGGACATCATAATTCAACAAAGGAAAGCAAGGGAGACCGGAGACGGAGACAGAGATGGTGGTGATAAAAACAGGCAGAATGAGCTCAGAGATGCAAACGAGGTAAGTGTGGATGATTTATTCAACAGCGGCCGGCATGGTCATCAATTTGCCTGACTACAATCCCAAACGCAAAGCCTTTCGCAAACTCCCCATGGCTCATATGCAGGCGCAGCCTGGCAGGCCTTTCAGAGACCGACGACAAGTTTTGGACAGTGATCTAGGGACGCAGCAAACTGTGGCATTTGCAAGGATATTAGCAAAAGCGCCCTGCCTTGCTTGCAGCATTGAAATTCCAGGAGGAGATGAATCGGCTCTTCACCTGTCACTGTGCGATTCCGTCCCTTGCTCATTTAACATGGTAAACCATTTCCTTAGCGTCTCCCCCCCCCCCATTTCCCCCTCCCCACCTCTCTGCTTTTAATTATGCATACAGACAGGGCGAGGGCTCGCTGTCCTGAGTCCTCCAAATAAAGGCTTTAACAAGATGCCACTGGTAAGGGAGCAAACAGACACACACACACCCTTTCTAGCCCGCAAACAGCACGGACTTG
>JAXCMG010000039.1:3485950-3562140 GCA_034642415.1 Podarcis siculus | reverse complement strand
TTACCCATCATGTAAACTATTTGTTATTTTAAATAGGACACACACACGCTATTCAGTTTCCAAAGGAGCTCAAGGTTACTCACAACACCCCCATCACACACCCCAAAGCTCACATTAAAATACATAACAATCTCCAATAAAATCACTGATGTTAACATCAAAGCTAAGGCCCCATAAACGAATACTGAAACAATCATGAAAGCCAGGGCTTTTTTTCAGCTGGAACTCGCTGGAACTTAGATCTGGCACCTCTTAGGTGGGCGCCATTGCCATTCTAAGAGAAAGAGAGAGGTGTTCATTGTGAATTCCGGCCCCTCTTTTTCTAGAAAAATGGCACTGATGGAAGCCAAGCATCAACAAAAAGAACTGCATCGGTTAGGAGCTTATTATGCTTTGTTGTCAACCCTAAAATGGCTAAGAGTTGGCTCAACCAAGTTTTCAGGAGGCAAGCGAATAAATCAGAGATCAAGAAGTAACTTGTTGTCTGAGATGGTCACATAAATGGCATTTTTAGGGGCTACAGTGGTTGTAATCAACTGACCCTCTCCTTGTTCTGCTCACATCCACTGCACCGGCACCTCTTCTGGGTTCCTGCCCCTCCTTATCACAAGATATACCACAAGACCAACCTGGGCTGTCCAATACCCACAGCCAGAGAAGCTTGTCAAAACAGCAGGCACGTCGTTCCCTTATTCTGCAGCTGCCTGGGTTGGCAACCTCTAGTTTGTGTCTATGCACCAAACCAAACAGTGCTTTCATACATACAGAAATCCAGCAAAGGAGGTAACTACAGAAGAAGGGAGCCGCTCAACTGCAGTTGGAGGGCTTCTTTCTGGGTGCTCAAGAAGGGCAGAGAAGCTTGCTAGGAGGTGGCAAAAACCTATGGCTACCTAGATTTGGGGTGTCACCCTCATCCCCTTCCCAAGTGCACTCTTGCTTTTCCTTGTGCAGTCTGACAATGCAAGGAACGGATGGGGAAATCCCATACTTCTTGTAGTCTAGGGAGACAGGGAAAGAGACACAGATATGGTCAATAGGGCCCTCCCCTTCTTGCCCTCCATAAAAATTAGGCTCCTTTAAAAAAAAAAGAACTTCTATTGGTGCCAATGGAAGCTTACTTTAATGGCTGGGGTGGGGGAGTTTAAACTCATGTTGGGAGAGTTAACTTTTCCCTTCTCCTGCCCTGCAACATTCATCAACACCACCACCATAACAACACCGGTTGGAAAAAGCCCTGTCGGCTTCAGCAGGTCTGTTTTCAAGCCCAGTTGCTGTGCAGGGAGCAATCTTTGTGTAGGTCTCTAACTGGGGGGAAACGGGCTAGCATAATCTTCAAACTGCCTCGATGCTTTCATCCGAGCCTAAGTGTTGTGGGTGGCGCTGTGGGTTAAACCACAGAGCCTAGGGCTTGCTGATCAGAAGGTGGGCAGTTCGAATCCCCGCGACGGGGTGAGCTCCCGTTGCTCGGTCCCTGCTCCTGCCAACCTAGCAGTTCGAAAGCACAAAGTACAAGTAGATAAATAGGTACCACTCCAGCGGGAAGGTAAACGGTGTTTCCGTGTGCTGCTCTGGTTCGCCAGAAGTGGCTTAGTCATGCTGGCCACATGACCCGGAAGCTGTACGCCGGCTCCCTCGGCCAATAAAGCAAGATGAGCGCCGCAACCCCAGAGTCGGCCACAACTGGACCTAATAGTCAGGAGTCCCTTTACCTTTAAGTGTTGTGGGGTGATGGAAGAGGTGAGCACAGGAGTGTGTTGATGGGTGGGTGGCCTCATCTAGTTTATGCATCGCTCCCACCAACACTGCTGGACCCCAGGCCCAAAATGTGGCCCCCAGAATGTGGCTGAAAGAAACTCCCCACCTCTGTTGTGGACGTTTCCACTTCCTGGCTTATTTCCTCCAAAAATGTGGCATGGAAGTCCCAAAAGAGTTTTCCATTTGATCCAAGTGGGCAGAACTGGGAACCTCCTTGAAATCAGTCTGAAAAAGTGAGCCCGTCCAAACGCCTTTACTTGGCTTGAAACAAAAGGATGGCACAAGCAAGGTTTTAAAAAAGCTAATTGCATTTCTGAGCCAACAGACGTGGAGCTCAGGCAGTTTTATAGTTCAGTGTGTTTTGTCGCTGCACACACACACACAAAAAGTCTGAAATGATTTGTGGTGGTCTCCCGAGTCTTTGCCAGTGATGATGTATATAAAAGGAATTTTTATGCCAGCTGTAACCATCGGTAGTAATGTTTATAGTAGGTGAACATATTAGCCTGGACGCAGGGCATGAATTTTACTCTTGAAAAAGCCTGTTCGTTTATACAGCCCAAGAGTTAAATGTCTGCATTTGAAGACAAATGGCAGGAAAATTCATTTAAATCTGAGTTGCGTGGCAAAATATAAGAAGCAGCCAATCTCATCATTATCAAACTCTTGCTGTTCGTTCTACCCGCTCAGCTTCTGAGCACCTCCCACATGCACAAGGAACAATTGTGTTCCTTGAGTTCATTGTTACTTAGTTAGGGGGTCCTTCCCACTAGGACAAGAAAAACCAACAGGACTGACTGCTGCATTGCTTTTTGCACCTCCATATCACACCAGAGAAATTACAAAAGCATCCTATACAGCAGAGAAGGCCTTCTGCAGGAATTATTTCATTAGACCTTGCACTTCCAACGTTTTCCCTGATATTTTTTTTAGTATTTTTAAAGAAATGCAACAGATTTTACTCTGTACAGTATTGTTCTTCTTTGCTTCTCCTAGAAAACTTACTGTATAGTTTCCAAGGGGAAAGCAGCATTTCCTTTACGTCCCAAAATCACCGCAAATAAAGCAACCTGACAAACGCAGAAGTGAAACGCAGGAAGTTAACTTGTGAGATCTTCCTAGCCATGGACTGAGTAGTTGTGATATCACAGAAGGCTTAGAAACATAACTGCATTATTGGGGGGGGGTGTAACACAGAGTGATGTCATATGTTCCCAAAGCATTGTATCATGGCAGCTTTCGTAACTGTGGAATAACAGTTCACTAGAGGGTATATTCTCAAACTCAATATGAGTAACTAAGCATGCTTCAGCTGGGAGAGTCAGTGGAAATAAACAGCCAGAAGCTTTTGTTGCTCATAGCAAGCGAAGCTGACCTAGCTTGGAAGCTCTGATTGAGGGAGACAGGGAGGGGGCTTGTCAGATTACCCATAATTTCAACCTTAGGGATGCTCAGGAGATCCGTGTAAATTTGGCAGTTGTCTTCTTAGTGCCAATGGCTATTGAACATGATACCCAACACACTTCTGGACAGAGAAGGATTTAAACCTGGTTCTCCCACGTCCAAACCCACCAAAATATCTGATGCACCATGATAGCTTCTGCCAAACACAAAAGGTTTTTCTCTTCTCAGCGGTCTAGGCTCAGTACTCCAAGAATTCACTTGTCCAATAATGACAAAACACATCCTCCAAGCAACAATATACATTATTAAGAGTTTTACTTTTTCCAAATTTGTGGAACAGTTTTCATACAAGCTGTCGTGAAATACATAAACAGAGAGCAAACCTGGGTTTAAATGATGCACGCGCTCCGAGAAGCTCCGATCGCTTCCCTAGACCAGACAGTCCCAAGCATCACACACCACCTGGCACATGCTGCGTGCACTTTCGGAAGCCTAGAAACAATGACCACGGGGGTGCCTGCCTGAATTATGGCTGAGGAAAAGGGTAAAGCCAAGCAACTTCCCTGCGGAGTTTATTAGCTAAAATCTGAAGGTGCGGCAAAGACAGAAAGTAATAAAATGTTTTATGAACAACTTTACTTCTCGTGTTCTAATACTGCGGAGCTTATGTGGACTATTTAGCTCAAGCAAGCGAAGGACCTGCTAGGAAACTTCCCACAAGGCCCTTCTTTAATAAAGAAAAGGTTCTGCTCAAGCTGTGAACTCCAGGAAAGTCAATGTCCTCTGGAGAATTGGGGTGTTCAGCAAAGCGGGCTGCAGAAACATAAAAGGAGAGGCGCAAGGCAGAAATGTATCCCATTTCTGTCCAGCGAGAAGCTAGGAACTGGAGATTTGAATAGCTAGCAAGCAGTTAGCCAGTCAATTAAACCAAGGTGCAAGTGTGAAAAGAGAAGGGAAAAGGTCACCACGCCTGCAGAAGTTAAGCCACTCACTTCTGTTTGAAGTGTTGTCATTCTATTGTTGAACAGTATAGCTTTCATATAAAGGAATGGCTAATACATTCCCATTGTGTTTGAAAGGAAATTAAATTTACATTCTTTGGGAATATGGTATCATAATTAGTTCATGACTTGATTACACTTTGAAGTGAGCTGGGATGGCACACGGTGCATACAAATGAGCCACGCGGAGGTTACCTGCCTTAAAGAAAAAAGGCACCAGCACTCCAAACAAAGGGAAAGATTCCCAGCTTTCAGCTGGCACAGCCAGGATATCAAATTCAAATGTTTTCTGCTCCCATCTGGCATCAATAAGGCCACAGGAACTTAAAGATGCAGCCTCCTAATCAGCTGAATGAGTTGTTTGGAAAACTAATCCTTCCATCTCCACCCATACCACCTGCACAGTAGTTGCTAAAATTGATTTTAAAAGCAATGAAAAACACTAAGCTCCTTACATCGGTCAAAATTGCCGATATGATTTATTTCCACAAACAAGATGGAAATTTCATGAACTACCGAAGGGAGATTTACATGCCATTGCTCCTTTAGCAACCTGAATTTGTTTGCCAAGATGTTGTTGAAAATAACATATTTAAACCACCACCAAAAACACAGAGGGCAATAGAGAATCACAAGATTGCAGAGACTGCTTCCAAACCAAATTACCGAAGGAAAATTCAAATTAGTCACTGCAACCTATTCACTTTTGCATGAAGGCAAAATGGTTGTTCAAGCCTTTTTTTTTTAACTGTGTCCAGGTTTCCAAAGAAAACTCTTGAATCCCTGAAATGGCTGTACCATAAGCTAGTCACCATTTCTCATGGTTTTGCTTGACACTGCCAAAGCCACCTCCCTTTCCTTAATGTTCCTTACAAAAGTGTTTGCTTTTACATTAACTCACCCTCACTCAAAATCACTCTCTATTGCCTTTATTTGCCAACAGGGGCACAATCATGTCAACAATCTTGAGTACCTGTATCCACTCACAGGACTGGCCCCCCGTCATGGATGCTTTAGTTGAGGTTCTTGCATCGCAGGGCGTTGGACTAGATGACCCTCGGGTCCCTTCCGACTCTGCAATTCTATGATCCTGTGACTTTGCTCATTAATATCTAGCGACAGCATCACGAGACATGCAGTCATGAATTCCCAATAACTCCCTGGGATCACCCAGAGGAACGAGTGGTGCTAAACATAGTGATGACACTACACTCCAAACCTTCTGGTGCATCTCCAGGGCTTCATATAGCATGTCAAATACCATGGGGGACAAGATGGAATCCTATGGAACCCCACAGGATATCTCAGGATGTGAGCAACATCGCGGGAAGGGTGCTTTGAGGACGAAGGTGAAACTGGGATATATATTATTTGCTGTCGTTATAGGTCTAGTATGGGAACATGTCCTTTTGTATGTTATTTTATTTGTGATTGTTTTGCTATGTTATTATAGAATTGTTTTTGTGGTGTTTGTTTGAAATCCATCCCTGTTTCTTTGTTGTAAGCTGCTTTGAGCATCGTCCGTCTCTCTCTCTCTCTCTCTCTCTCTCTCTCTCTCTCTCTCTCTGTGTGTGTGTGTGTGTGTAAAAGCGACATCCAAATAGAATGAATGAATGAATGAATGAATGAACTCCTATGGTGCCAAATAATAGCCCCACATAACTATTTTCTGGAAGTAGCAGTGGAGCCACTGAAGCACAATGCCCCCCCAACACCCACTTCCCTGAAATGCTCCAGAATTGTCAACAGCATGGGTAGGCAAACTAAGGCCCGGGGGCCAGATCCGGCCCAGTCACCTTCTAAATCCGGCCCACAGACGGTCCGGGAATCAGCGTGTTTTTACATGAGTAGAATGTGTCCTTTTATTTAAAATGCATCTCTAGGTGATTTGTGGGGCCTGCCTGGTGTTTTTCCATGAGTAGAATGTGCCCTTTTATTTAAAATGCATCTCTGGGTTATTTGTGGGGCAGAGGAATTTGTTCATCCCCCCCCCATATAGTCCGGCCCCCCACAAGGTCTGAAGGACAGTGGACCAGCCCCCTGCTGAAAAAGTTTGCTGACCCCTGGTGAACGGTATCGAAAGTCACCAAAAGATCAAGGAGAGCGAACAGGCCTGAATCTGGACTTCTGGGCTGGAGTTTTCTGGAACCAGAAGAGAATAATTCAACACCCTTGGGCAGAGGAGGAACCAACACAATGGGACCCTCTTTTAATAATGCTTCTGGTTAGTAGGGGCATCTGGGGCTGGCCCTGAGGGCAGTACGTTCTCCCACTCCATATCCCTGGCCTCATTTCCCAAAATGCAGGAGTGGGGGGCTTCCCTCCCAACATTCGCAATGTCCCGAAGATTGCCACCTCCGTCCTGCAGTGTGGAGGCCCCAGTCTTTGATATATCATAAGTGCTGGGAGGGAAGATAAAGGCCCCTCCCCAGCTCTCCTGATATACCTTAAATTCACAGTCCCTGTTCTGTTTAGCAACATGGATATGGTGATATTTTCCTTGCTGCCCTGGGGCTTGGCTGACTGCAGGTTGTCCACCTAGGCTGAATAGCAACAGTTGTTCAGAAAGCTAAAAGGCAGAAACAGAGGAATACAGACTAAGGAGGACGGATGCAGACAGAAGATGGCTGATTTTCTCTCTCACGCAGGATCACACCCCAGTTGCAGAACACACATTTTGGGCGTACAAGATCCCATGTTCAGTCCTTGGCAGTTCCGCCTAAAAAGCATCTCAGGCAACTGGTGCTGAGAAATAGCTTTTTCCCTTTGGCTCTGGACAGCCACTGCCAGTTAGAGAACACAGAATTGGCCAGAACAGGCAATGGCTTGACTCTTTGCAAGTCAGCTTCATACATACACAGGCAACAGCTAAGATGCTTGTATATGACACAGAAAGAAACTGAGTCGTAATTTCCAATCATTTTGACACAATATTTAGTTGGACCTTGGAAGACGGAAGAGAACAGAAAGCACTGTTTCTGTACATTTAACCAGAGTTCTTTAAATTCAAGCTGAGTTGAGCTCTAGGTGCTGCAGTGATATTAGAAGGGTATGGTGGTCCCAAGACTTGCTGGTTACCGATGGCAAGACTTTGCTCTCTGCTTACATTCTGCACAGGTTAAGGTCCTCCAGAGTCTGAACGAGAAAGTCAGCGCAAACTACACCTGGGCCTATAGAGATGCTCTTGCAAAATCCGTCTTGGCTTTGGGTGCTTCCATTGGCTCACCTGCCAGTAATCAAAGCTCCTCCAACAAGGATCAGGCAGGGGCCCTTGGAGTGGTGGGGATGTGCTGCCTTCATCATTGAACAGGATACAGGTTTTCCTAACGATAATAGGATTTGTGGGAGAAAACTTGTTCTATTTGCAATGCGCACACACAAAGTAAACTCAACCCAAGCTATAGCAAGTGGAGGGGGTGGGGGGGGGGGGCACAGAGAAAAATAAGAGAGAGGCTAAATCTTCCAAACACAAAGAAATAGGTGTACTACTTCCCCCCTCCCCTTTACATATTTAAAGTGCAAGATTAAAACAAATATAGAGAACGCTGCATAATTTAGCTGTCATTTTCTATCAAATTGCTCATAATTGTAACCATAAAATGATAATATTCTACCATATGTGCATCTGCAAAGCTGACAAAAGCATTGGTCAGTGCCATGGAGACAAAATATGGACCGAAGGCTCCCCTTAGTGGCCACTGTGGGGGATATCACGGCAGCCCAACATTCCTGATGGCCCTCAGCAGAAGGAGTCTTAAATGTGCAGGGAGAGAACCTGAAATGGTTGCTTTGACATGTGCTGCATCTTCAGACAGACTTTCCAAGCAGAATAATCAACAGTGACTCTATAGGCACACGACTTCTACACTGGCCAGTTCACTTCTGGGTCGTTTGCACACCACTCCGCATGCGCAGGCACTAAGTCAGGATTTAGTCTCCCAAATTTATTCCTAGGCACCCCATTAATTCGAACAGACTGTTCACCCCAGGAACCTGTGCTTACTGAGATATGTTCCTGCCGTGAATTTCTGCTCAGTGGTGTTGGTGGTGATCCACTTTTTCTAAGTGGTGGATCAGTCCATTTTGGGGTTTTTTGACTCCAGCTTGAACTGGTTTCCATTGGAACAAAAAACGAGATCTCTCTACTGCTGAAATTAAAGGAGGCACTTCAGGAAGACGGACGGGTGCATAGCATGGGTGGAAGTCATGGAGGCAGAAATAGTGAGAGAGGAAGTCACACATTGCTTACTAAGAAGAGGCAAGGGAGGACGGAGGCTGAGCCCCTTCCCCTCACTTTCCCCTACATTTCAGTCAGCCCTTCAGGGTGGGCTTCCTTCACTTTGTGCAACTTGCCTTGCTAGGGCAAAGTAGGCAGTGTGAATGCTCCTCAACCCAGTCCAGTCCTTTCCTTGAGAGCAGAGCTTTCTCTTCTCACCCAGTTCAGACTGCTGACCATGGGAAGACAATACCTGTCTTTGAGCACAAAAAGCAGCATACTCTGAGGCTGTGATGTGGCCATGCTGGCACTACAAAGCGCATGCAACCCCAAGGAGAAAGGAGAGTGCACTACTACTGGCAGAAGAAGAAAAGCTGCCTTTTGTATCTAGGCTTCACAGGCCCTCTCTCATCCATCCTTGCAGTTGCTTTGTTGTCAAGACATTTCCTGTTCTGCACATGATGTTTGGAGGTTGACAGAGGAAACCGAGGCCATCCAATGACTCGGTTTGTAGAACAAGATCCAAACCCAGATCCACTGCAAATCTATCCGAGACCAACCCATAGGAGCTTTGAGGCAGTTCTTCTAGGGCTGTGCACACTGAACTAAAACTAGGACTATGAACTATGAAAACTGAGCATACTGAGTATACACAAAGACGTTACCTTTTCCGCTTAAGGTGGTAAGGGACCAAAAGACAGAGCAAGAGCCAGGTCTCAACAACCATATCATGGAGCCATGTTTTGTAGCACAGAAAAAAAACTACAGCATTGTGGTGGCAATAGAAATGCTAACAGATTTGTTACTCAACTGCTCCCATAGAGCAACTGCTACTTGGCAAATGGCACAGCTGACCTTCCATTTTTCCTGCTGCTAGACAAACATGGCAAGGTGAACGAAATTAAGCATAGCACTCCAGCTTTGAGCACTGGAAGTCCTGCTTAATTCCACCAGCATTGCTTTACTTACCCACACACCCAGAGAGAGAAAAGGGGGGGAGGGAGAGAGAAGGGACAGAATATTCACCTAGATGCTCTCAAGGCTCTTTTCACCATCACGAAAGCAAGGTGCCTGCTCTTCAGCCAAGTGAAGGCTGAGGCTCTCGCTTTGAAAAATCCTCTTTGTCTCCAAACACACACCTGCATATTTCTAGATTCACATATTTATCTTTGGAAGTTCTCAGCAGATAATGATACTTCCAATTTACATTAATGGCATTCATCCATGACTATTTGAATTCATCTACCTGGGTTGGTTCTGCAATTTGATGAGAGCATTCACTTAAGAAACAGGGATACAATGGATCTAAGAATTGGCAGCAGTTATGTCTGAAAAAACCAAAGGATGGACCTCATATCCTGGAAGCCATGGCAATAGAGAACTAGAGGACAGCATCCTTCCCCAACTGGTGCCCTCCACATGTTTCATTTATATATAGATTTAAAGTGTTAACAAGAAGGCATCCTATAGCAGGTTATGGGGGAGGGAAACATTACTGTACAGTAAAAAGGGAATGGAAATAGAACACTTTTAAA
Source organism: Podarcis siculus (assembly GCA_034642415.1). NCBI lineage: Eukaryota > Metazoa > Chordata > Lepidosauria > Squamata > Lacertidae > Podarcis > Podarcis siculus. The sequence continues at coordinate 3,552,229 of JAXCMG010000039.1, read as the reverse complement.
AAAACAACAACACAGAAGTAAATCGCCCAAATGCCTAGGTAAATAAATAGGTGTGCAGCAGGAACTGAAAACTCACAATAGTTGGCACCAGCCTGATTTGGCAGAGGAGGAAATTCCAGAAATTGAGGGCTTGTCCTGAGAATGTTCTCTCCCACATTGCTGCCAAGAAAGTAGCCCCAAGAGATCTCAAATAAAAGGCAGGTCTATATGGCAGAAGACACTTGGCCAGTTATCTAGCTACTTCGGGCTTTGTATGTCAGTATAAGCACCTTAAATCTGGCCTGGCAGCCAGTAAATGCAATGTGTTTCCTATAGGCTGCCCCACACTTCCATTGTGCCCCACCTGCAGCTTCCAGACCAGCATCCGAGGTAGCCCTATACAGATTGCATGGCAGCAGTCAAGCCTCCTGGTTACCAATGCATGGATCACTATGGCCAGACTCTACCTAGTCCAGGAACAGCCGCAGTTGGTGCACCAACCAAAGCTGGCAAAAGGCCAATGGCCATCCTGGCTGGGGCTGACATGAGCCATAGCACAAAACACATGGAGGACACCAGGTGTGGGGACGACAGAAGAAAGGGACATGTGAAACTGCCTTACACTTAGAGAGTTCACTGATCTATTTCATCAAGCGATGTTTCCTCTGATAGCAGGTCTTCAAAGCCTCAGGTGGTAGCCCTGCTGCCTAAGATCCTTTAACAGAGATTGAATGTAGAATATTCTACATGAAAAGCACATAGTTTTGCCACTGAGCAAGAAGACTACTAGCAAGTGAGCAGGACAAGAGGGCACTATGCAGGACTAGTCACACTAGTGTTTGGTTTGCTCTCCTGTCTAGTCACTGAAGGGGAAAGGTTGTGCTGTGCATGGTTAGTAGAAAGTGGTGCCTCTTTGATGCTATAACCCACTTATATCTGGGAAGGAACATGGATATACTAAAAACTTACAACATGAATGAAGTTGGAAAAGGGCCCTGGCATTTGAGGCTTCCTAGATGGAAACTACCATCCTGGTTCTCAATGAATTTATGCACATAAATCTTTCCACATGGACCAAGGAGAAAAAATGAGATTGAAACTAGAGCAGATTCTCTCTCTTTTTCACTTCGCTGAGTAGCTGCCTATACTCTTCAACACAGAATCAATTTCTTGCAGGAATTTTGATAGATGTTTGCCAAAGATGATTTCGGTGTAATGTATGACAATGGAAGCCCTTTTGAAGCTATGATAATCAAAACCCTCTCCTCAGAAATAAGGAGGCAAGGGTAAGAATCCTTCACCTTAAGCTTGCTGCCCAACCCACCCACCATCTTGCATTCAGTTGCATCTTCTCGCAAGAGACTGCCTTGAAGTCACATCAGCTAATTCGATTCAACAAAAACTGCAAGCTGAAAAATGAGGAAAGGAGCCCATCAATGATCAGGGCTCTTCCCTCGCTAAAGAACATCAGCCAATCACCAGCTTATTCACATTTTTGTGCAACCAATTATGACATTCATATTCCACCTTCCCTCCAGGAAGATGAAAGATGTGTATACAGGGTTCCTAAGTAGTCTAGCATCCAAGTACGGGACTGAACTTCTGCAGTGGTGCTGAACAATGTGCCCTTGGCCTACACTCCCATTAGCCCATGTCACCCAGAACACAGTATGGGCTGCAGAAATGAGCGTGGAGGAAGAAAGCCAAGCCACACTCCAGAGAAGGCAAATGGGACACTACAGTTAGCCTTAGAAAGGATAGTTATATTTGGCAGTCTCTTACAAACACTTACCCCTTGCATGTGCTTGTATGTATACACACACACACCCAAAAAATTATAATAATGTGGGCACATTTTTCATTAGGCTGATGTTATTGCCTCATCTCTAAGCCCTGCACCTAGAAAAGTCTTTCCGATTGAGACAAATCAGACACTCGTATGGTGCAGAGCACAGCTGCTGCTAAACAAGGGTGCCCATACGAGCCAAGAAGTCCTGCCCTTTCAGAGGTACCACAAAGCTAACTGTCTCCGGACTGCTCTCATTAGAACCATCCAGCACGGCATTCGCTTGAGTATGCTGCAATTTCCTCTTTCAAAACGGCAGCTATTTTGACAGCTTTTCTAACCTTATTAGAACACAATCTGTTTACAGCGCTTGTGATGGGGTTGGGAGGGTAGGGAGAGAGCCACAGCGCTGAGACGGGAGTCGAGGTCATACTGACAAATCCTCTGCGAGGGGAGGGGGGCGCTGGCACTCGCTGCCAACAAGACAGCGAATGCACACAGAGAGAAAAAGCCTCACATTACCATCCCATGTGCCAAACCTAGTTAAGGCCATTTCCCTACTTCCGCCTCTGAAAAAAACCCAGCCTTAAGAATGTGCCAAACCGAAGAACGCCAGTTGTCCTGAATCAAAGCCAGCAAAGAAAAGATTTAATAACAACCTCATTATAAGGTTCATTGTTGTAGGACTATTTAATATACAAGATTAACACATCTTATCGGCCAGTTCCGCCGAAGCCTATTATACCCCTCATTAATACATGCACATTGCTACATCATTTACAATGCCAACTTCTCAAGTAACACTGCATGAAAAGAGGGTGTGGAGGCGGAGGAAGAAGAGGCGGCGGCGGCTGCTGCTGCTGCTGCGAATAAATTGCCTTCTTCCGTACAAAGAGTAGACGCTGAAATGTTCCCTATAACTCAGACTGTCAGGCGTCGCTTTGGAGGAACACTTACTTCTCTGTAGAGGGAAACCTGAAGACGGACGACAGCAGCTTCCCTCAGTCTCACCAGGGTTCCTGTCTCCGAGTTATAGCAGGTTGAGAAAGGAAGAGGCAGAACCATTAGCACCGCAGTCCCAAGACATCTTCTGGTTTCCAGCTTTGTTTTGTTTTAACACTCAGAAGCTGGTAAATTAAAGGAGAAAAGCGAGACAAGGAGTTCTCTGCCATCGGGAGCCTTCTAAGGTCAGGCTATTCAAACAACTTACTCCGGAGTGGTCAGTTCCATACCATAATGGGTTTGGGAAGACACTGAGCCCAGTGTGCAGAGTCCTTGACGAAAGCAAGGCTAATGAAGAGGCCTGCCAGGTCATATCAAGCCCATCTAATCCGGCACGCACTTCCCAACAAGGGCCAGACGTCCATTTCCAACAAGCACAGACTGAAGGCAATAGTTGTGCACCACACTTTGTCCTAAACAACCGGCATACAAACCGGTACACTGTCTCTGAAGGTGGTGGTTCTATTTGGCCAATATGCGTAGTAACTGAGTGATGCAAACATGAGATTTACTTTTGTCTTTTCTGAACTGATGGTCAGTTAATCTAATTGGGTGGTCCCAATTCTACAACTACAAGAGAAAGAGTCCTATACAGTCACTTGACACTATCTCTGGCTCATAATCATGGCATAGGCATAAAGTATATGTTTAAACCCTGAACTAGGGCCCTTCTCCAGACTAACAGGTCTAATGTCTAAATGCTCTCACAAATAAAATGCTGTTTATACCTACAGAACTAGGGTGCCACAAAGAAGGTTCTAGACTAGCTTTCACCTGACATTCATGTAAAAAGTAGTTTCATGTTGTAGGGAGGGATGAAGGATCACGAATCCTCAAGCAATTTGAAATGGTCTGGCCCAGAAACAGATAAATCACCTGCTGGTCTGTATAATTATTATTATTACTACTGTTATTTATTACACTTGTATACCACCCTATGCCTGTAGATCTCAGGGTGGTTTATAACATAAAATTGCAATTTAAAAAAACACAAAATCAAAAATCAAAACAAAGACATCTAGCTGGAGGTTGGAAAGAGTAGAAATAGCTTTGGAGATCTGGGGCGAAGCAGAATGGGTGAAGGAGGTAGGTGAGAGCAAAGTTCAAGCCAACACAAGTGTTTCCCAGATTTCAATGACATTTAGTGCAACTGACTCTGCTCTCTCCTCTTTCTATACAAGAGAAACCACAACGAATGGCACAGGCTACCAGCAAAAGCATCTCAAACGGAGATTTAAAAACATCCCAATAGGCACTACAATTTGGTGCCAACAAGTGGAAAGTGACCTGCAAGTGCAAATGAGAAGCACAGTACGCAGCTTCATGTGTGTCTATTTTAAGTTATCTTAGTAGAAATGCAAAATAAGAGACTGAGCAAGGATGGCAGAAAAAGACTCAACTCTCTCTCTCTGCAGGTTTGCAAAGCTCTGGAATCAGCAGGCCGTTTTCATAAGGCACACCTCTTCCCACTGCATTTGTTTAGGAGCACAATGAGCGTGCCTCTGAAAATGCCAAGGAAACGTGGGCCCATAAATAATGCTGCATTCCTATTTGCGCCTAACCTAAATATTTATGTAGTAATTTAGCAGTTAAAGATGCAAACTCTTTATTTTAAATGTTACTCCGCATTAAAGGTTAACCACATGACGTGTTTACTATGAGGCTTTTGAATGACATTAAGGCGAGAGCTCGCTTTGGCCAAGCTTCCCGCAAAAAGCGTCGGGAGTTGAAACGAAACCGACACAGGCGAGCCCTCAAATCCACATTCCGCAATAATGAATGAGAGTGCCAAGACCTTTCTAAGCTTCCGCAGGCTCTCCAGCTGTAGCTTAGACAAAAGCCGGCAGCACAGCAGTTTACAAAGTGGAGGCCGTCTTCGCCAGGAGGAGGGCTGGGAACACAACCACGTGAAGCAAAGCCTCACTTGCGGTCTGGAGATGGGGCAACGTGAGGGGGTCTTTGAGCCAAAATGAGGGTCCTTCGACAAGAGCTGCGAGCCCTTTCTCATGTGGTATTCTGTACCTTCCAGCACAAAGAGGAAACGTTGCATTCCACTTGCAGAATCAAGAGTATGGCTGTTCACTGTCAAGGTTTGTTGGACTGGAATTCAGGTGGAAGGGAAATGACAAACTGACCGCCACATCCAAAACTATACTACCAGAATGAAAACGGAGCAGAAGCAAATCCCAGAACTGGAGGAGCTGTTATGACCCAACTCACAGGATCTTGCACCGGCCTGACCCATGTAACACAAAATGTCTGGTTGGCCACTATGGGAGAAAGAAAGCTGGACAAAGGTAGATTTCTACTCTAATTGAAGAGGGTTCTTCTGTAGCCCAATGATTTTCAAATGTCTACATTGAGAAAATTTTCCATGTATTTTTTTTTCTTGCTCCTCATCCCCGTACTGCTTTTCTGCCTTGGTGAAAACTCCACAAATCTCAGAGTATTCTGGGGCATATTGTAAAGAGCACACAATGGGGAGCAAGACAAAATCTGCTTCACTGCTGCCTTGCATGAGATACATGTGTGCTCTACAACACAGGTCTCCTAGTGGTGGGTCAGGACCTATAGCAGGTCACAGCCTAATCCAAGGTGTCTTCCAACAGGAGCACTGCCACCATGTAAATATATGGTAAAAGGTTAAGAAATGGGTCCCCAAACACACGTTTGGATTAGAAGTGGGTCCTGGGTCTGAAAAGGTTGGAAATACCTGCTCTAGAACATCCCCAGAAGCTGTGTCATTATAGGGAGTGGCAGGCCCGCCATCTTGCAAAGAAATCTGTTAATGACTGAGGAACTCTTTGAGGAGCTCCTGGGTTCCTTGAGTCACAGTCTGAAAGCAAGGGAAGATCCCCTTCTCCTTTTCTACCCTGAAATGGATTTATAGCACCTAATGCAACCATGGCAAACGCTTCTCCATGTGTCCTTGAAAACCCCCAAGGAACGCAGCAGATGCTGTCATTTTTCAAACCAGCTTATCTCTTTGTCAAACAGCTCCTACTTAGAGTACAGGTTCACACCACCAGCCTGTATCTTCTTGCTCGGTTCCCTGCAGAGCTGCTGAGCGAAGTGGTCCTTCTTTTAAAAGGGGGGGAAATGGTAAGCATCAACGTGCTACCTTTGCCACCGCGGCATCCTTACCTAAAATACAGGAGTTTTCAATCTATGTCACAGCAAGCCTCTCTGGGCCAAAAGACAACTAGTTTGAGCTTTCCTAGAGTGTCACAAAGGCAAAGCAAAGATTCATAGTGCATATTCTGCAGTTTATTTAAAGCAAAGATGGGGAACCCTACAGATGTTGCCATACCTTGCCTCCCATCGACCCCACACCATCGGCCATGCCAGCTGGTGCTGATGGGTTTAGAAATCCAACATCATGAGAGCCTCTGGTTCCACACCCCAGGCGTCGGGAGTTCTGGAGCATCTCAACGCCACACCCATTTGTGGCAAAGAGGAGGAACTCAGATACACCATATTTCCTTTCCCGTAAGGGAATAAACCACATATTAGCTTCTTCCACTTTTCCTTGGCAAATACAGCTTCATGAGGGAATGTGTTAATTTTCACTTCTTCTGTGAGAGGGGGAGATGAAGCATTCATTCTTACTGATGGGATCTGTGTAAGTCTGCAAGCATAAGCAAACTTCCCAGGCTGAGGAAGCCCCTTTGCAAATATTTGCGCTCTGAAAACCACCATTCACTTGGATTTTATTTTCCTCCAGTCCAACTGTATGGAGCCTGAAGGACACTCAAGGCAAGGTTTAAGTGCAAACAGTGACCTTTCCAAATGCAATCAAAATTCATCTTGGGGTTATGCGGAGGGAAATGTAGAGTACTGTAGCCTATTCGGTAAAATAGGGTACAGCACACTAGAATAGAAACTGGCCCTCTACACCATATTTTGCATTTTTACCCACCAGACAAGCAATGCAATAGGAGTAAGAAGTACTTTTGCAGGTGGAGGAGGTTGCTTTGCCATGGGCCAGGACAGAAAATTCTGAAACAGATTCCCCCCCCCCCCCGAAATTTTTCTAGGTAGTTTGCATCAGCTAATTTGCATTATAAAATGTTCTGATGCCCTGGAGAGTGATCTAATTTAGCATGTTTATTTTACTTGTATTTAGCAAACAAAGCTAAAAATGCTGAAACTGCCAAGCTTGCCCAGTATTGTACTTGCAATTGGCACCCATCCATTGTTTCTAATGAACTCACAAAATGGGGACAAAAAATTCTTCATGGAAAAAATAAAGCACTGGGAAAATGAATTTATTTATCTATTTATCTATCTGTTTTCTATACTGCCCTTCATTTGAGGATCACTGGGTGTTTTACAATATAAAAACACAAAAAATATGTAATGTATGTTGCACACCCCATCAGTAGTTGTGGTGTTCTCATTGCCAAAGACGGGACACTTTTTAAAAACAGGATGCTGGCTTCTCTCTTTGGCAACAAGAAACTGCTCAGATGCCAACATCAATGAAATCTATGAATAAGAGGGGTGTAGACAATGAATTTCTTGTTAACTTTATTACTTGTCCAATCAAAGACTTTCAGGATGGCAAAAATAATAAAGAAAGTTGCAAAAGTTAGGGAGACAAATAAATCAACTGGATCTGTAAAGAATCCTCAAAATCTCAGATTCATGTTTTCTTGTGTTTCTACCCCCAGAGGGGTTTCCATGTTAGTCTCTAGCAGCAGAAATAATCAACGATCGGAATTCAACACAGCACTATGGCAATCATTCCATCAACGCAAGCATTCCAGCTTTGCAGGCAGAACAATTCCCACTCTCCTTCCTCCATGCACCGTTCTGGGGCTTTTCCCGAACCCCGTGCAAATTTTGGGGAGCACAGCATGAGGACATGGGGGAACCGCGCTAGTGGAAGTTGCACTGCAGTGGGCTAGATTAGATTTCCCTTTGGGTCCCTTTCAGCTCCACAATTCTATGATTCTGAGTCTTTGCACTGAATCCTGCCCATTAAGCTGCATCTCATGTAGTCGGCTTGTGTCCACAAAAGCTTATGCCATAATAAATTGTTTAATCTTTAAGGTGCCGTAAGAATTAGAATTAGATTGGTTAGAATAATGATAGGCCTTCATGGGTGCAGAGATGTCGGAAAACATGAAGACAGAGCCTGCGAATGGACCAAGGGATTCATCAAGGCAACTTATGCACTGTGGCATGTAAAAGTTCACAGCCATGGCCCATGCCAATCTTGTCGGTGACTCCTGTGGGGATTTTTCCAAAGTGGCTGTTGCGGCAACCCACGTGCCCTGTTGAAACTAGCCCTAAGTACTTATTAAAGGTAAAGGTAAAGGAACCCCTGACCATTAGGTCCAGTTGTGACCGACTCTGGGGTTGCGGTGCTCTTCTCGCTTTATTGGCTGAGGGAGCAGGCATACAGCTTCCGGGTCATGTGGCCAGCAGGACTAAGCCACTTCTGGCAAACCAGAGCAGCGCACAGAAACGCTGTTTACTTTCCCACCAGAGCGGTACCTATTTATCTACTTGCACTTTTGACGTGCTTTCGAACTGCTAGGTTGGCAGGAGCACGGACTGAGCAATGGAAGCTCACCCCGTCACGGGGATTCAAACCGCCGACCTTCTGATTGGCAAGTCCTAGGCTCTGTGGTTTAACCCACAGTGCCACCCGCATCCCAAGTACTTATTGTTGTTTAGTCGTTTAGTCGTGTCCGACTCTTCGTGACCCCATGGACCAGAGCACGCCAGGCACCTCTGTCCTCCACTACCTTCCGCAGTTTGGTCAAACTCATGCTGGTAACCTCGAAAACACTATCCAACCATCTCGTCCTCTGTCGCCCCCTTCTCCTTGTGCCCTCCATCTTTCCCAGCATCTGTGTCTTCTCCAGGGAGTCTTCTCTTCTCATGAGGTGGCCAAAGTACTGGAGCCTCAGCTTCACGATCTGTCCTTCCAGTGAGCACTCAGGGCTGATTTCCTTAAGAATGGATGCGTTTGATCTTCTTGCAGTCCATGGGACTCTCAAGAGTCTTCTCCAGCACCATAATTCAAAAGCATCAATTCTTTGGCGATCAGCCTTCTTTATGGTCCAGCTCTCACTTCCATACATCACTACTGGGAAAACCATGGCTTTTACTATACGGACCTTTGTTGGCAAGGTGACGTCTCTACTACTCAAGATGCTGTCTAGGCCTGTCATTGCCCTTCTCCCAAGAAGCAAGCGTCTCTTAATTTCGTGGCTGCTGTCACCATCTGCAGTGATCATGGAGCCCAAGAAAGTAAAATCTCTCACTGCCTCCATTTCTTCCCCTTCTATTTGCCAGGAGGTGATGGGACCGGTGGCCATGATCTTCGTTTTTTTGATGTTGAGCTTCAGACCATATTTTGCGCTCTCCTCTTTCACCCTCATTAAAAGGTTCTTTAATTCCTCCTCACTTTCTGCCATCAAGGTTGTGTCATCTGCATATCTGAGGTTGTTGATATTTCTTCCGGCAATCTTAATTCCAGCTTGGGATTCATACAGCCCAGCCTTTCGCATGATGTATTCTGCATATACATTAAATAAGCAGGGAGACAAAATACAGCCTTGTCGTACTCCTTTCCCAATTTTGAACCAATCAGTTGTTCCATATCCAGTTCTAACTGTAGCTTCTTGTCCCACATAGAGATTTCTCAGGAGACAGATGAGGTGATCAGGCACTCCCATTTCTTTAAGAACTTGCCATAGTTTGCTGTGGTCGACACAGTCAAAGGCTTCTGCATAGTCAATGAAGCAGAAGTAGATGTCTTTCTGGAACTCTTTAGCTTTCTCCATAATCCAGCGCATGTTTGCAATTTGGTCTCTGGTTCCTCTGCCTCTTCTAAATCCAGCTTGCACTTCTGGGAGTTCTCGATCCACATACTCCTTGAGCCTTCCTTGTAGAATTTTAAGCATAACCTTGCTAGCGTGTGAAATGAGTGCAATTGTGCGGTAGTTGGAGCATTCTTTGGCACTGCCCTTCTTTGGGATTGGGATGTAGACTGATCTTCTCCAATCTTCTGGCCACTGCTGAGTTTTCCAAATTTGCTGGCATATTGAGTGTAGCACCTTAACAGCATCATCTTTTAAAATTTTAAATAGTTCAGCTGGAATACCATCACTTCCACTGGCCTTGTTATTTGCAGTGCTTTCTAAGGCCCATTTGACTTCACTTTCCAGGATGTCTGGCTCAAGGTCAGCAACCACACTACCTGGGGTGTACGAGACATCCATATCTTTCTGGTATAATTCCTCTGTGTATTCTTGCCACCTCTTCTTGATGTCTTCTGCTTCTGTTAGGTCCTTACCACTTTTGTCCTTTATTATGGTAATCTTTGTACGAAATGTTCCTTTCATATCTCCAATTTTCTTGAACAGATCTCTGGTTCTTCCCATTCTGTTGTTTTCCTCTATTTGTTTGCATTGCTCGTTTAAGAAGGCCATCTTGTCTCTCCTTGCTATTCTTTGGAAATCTGCATTCAGTTTCCTGTATCTTTCACTATCTCCCTCGCATTTTGCTTGCCTTCTCTCCTCCGCTATTTGTAAGGCCTCATTGGACAGCCACTTTGCTTTCTTGCATTTCCTTTTCATTGGGATGGTTTTCGTTGCTGCATCCTGTACAATGTTACGAGCCTCCATCCATAGTTCTTCAGGCACTCTGTCCACCAAATCTAAATCCTCAAACCTGTTCCTCACTTCCACTGTGTATTCATAAGGGATTTGACTTAGATTGTATCTTACCGGCCCAGTGGTTTTTCCTGCTTTCTTCAGTTTAAGCTTGAATTTTGCTATAAGAAGCTGATGATCTGAGCCACAGTCAGCTCCAGGTCTTGTTTTTGCTGACTGTATAGAGCTTCTCCATCTTTGGCTGCAGAGAATATAATCAATCTGATTTCGATGCTGCCCATCTGGTGATGTCCATGTGTAGAGTCGTCTCTTGTGTTGTTGGAAAAGCGTGTTTGTGATGACCAGCTTGTTCTCTTGACAGAACTCTATTAGCCTTTGCCCTGCTTCGTTTTGATCTCCAAGGCCAAACTTGCCAGTTGTTCCTTTTATCTCTTGCCTCCCTACTTTAGCATTCCAATCCCCTATAATGAGAAGAACATCCTTCTTTGGTGTCACTTCTATAAGGTGTTGTAAGTCTTCATAGAATTGGTCAATTTCAGTTTCTTCAGCACCAGCAGTTGGTGCATAAACTTGGATTACTGTGATGTTAAAAGGTCTGCCTTGGATTCGTATTGAGATCATTCTATCATTTTTGAGATTGCATCCCAGTACAGCTTTCGCCACTCTTTTGTTGACTATGAGGGCCACTCCATTTCTTTTACGGGTTTCTTGCCCACAGTAGTAGATGTGATGGTCATCCGAACTGAATTCGCCCATTCCCGTCCATTTTAATTCACTGATGCCCAGGATGTCAATATTTATTCTTGCCATCTCATTTTTGACCACCTCCAACTTACCCAGGTTCATGGTTCCTACATTCCAGGTTCCTATGCAATATTTTTCTTTACAGCGTTGGACTTTCCTTTCGCTTCCAGGCATATCCGCAACTGAGCGTCCTTTCGGCTTTGGCCCAGCCGCTTCATCAGCTCTGGATCTACTTGTACTTGCCCTCCGCTCTTCCCCAGTAGCATGTTGGACGCCTTCCGACCTGAGGGGCTCATCTTCCAGCGTCATAACTTTTATATGCCTGTTGTCTTTGTCCATGGAGTTTTCTTGGCAAGGATACTGGAGTGGCTTGCCGGTTCCTCCTCCAGGTGGATCACGTTTGGTCAAAACTCTCCACTATGACCTGTTCATCTTGTGTGCCCTGCTCGGCGTAGTTCATAGCTTCTCTGAGTTCTTCAAGCCCCTTCGCCACGGCAAGGCAGTGATCCATGAAGGGGAAGTACTTATTAGGTAAAGGTAAAGGTACCCCTGCCCGTACGGGCCAGTCGTGACCGACTTTAGGGTTGTGCGCTCATCTCACTTAAGTGGCCGGGAGCCGGCGCCATCCAAAGACACTTCCGGGTCACGTGGCCAGCGTGACGAAGCTGCACTGGTGAGCCAGAAACGCTGTTTACCTTCCCGCTTGTAAGCGGTCCCTATTTATCTACTTGCACTTAGAGGTGCTTTCGAACTGCTAGGTGGGCAGGAGCTGGGACCGAACGACGGGAGCTCACCCTGCCGCGGGGATTCGAACCGCCGACCTTACGATCAGCAAGTCCTAGGCACTGAGGTTTTACCCTCAGCGCCACCCGTGTCCCGCCTAAGTACTTAATAATTGCATCTAAATATATTCTTCCCTTATTACCTTAGCTTCTCTCCTCTCTTCTTCTTCTCCATTTCCTCATGTCTCCTCTCAAGTCGAGATTGGACAGAGACTCCACCCCCCCCCCCAAAAAAAGCCCCATCCATCCATGGAGAAGAGTAAAAAAATGAAGAATAAATAAAAAGCTAGGGTGTGACACATCAGCTTTTTCTTCTTTTTTTTTTTTTTACTGTTCTCTTATTTTACACCCCTTCATCACAAACAGGTTAGGATAAAAAAAAGAGAGAGAATATACCTTAGTTAAGCTCAGGGGTTTTTTTCTATAGCTACGACAAAAGCAAATATTCCTTTTGACACCATATCCCCAGGTGCTTATAAGGCAAAGTGCTTTATTGCACCTCTTGCTCTGGGAGAAGAGAAAATGAAGCATGAAATAAGAAATATGCTTGCAGAACAATATTCATTGGACACTGATAAGGCTGTACAGAAGCAGGGAGGAAAAAGGATTCCGCTTCTCCCTCTTCTCCCCCCGCCAAAAAAAATCCAAGGACACACTTCGTGCAGTTTTTGCCACCAATGGTTCACCAACATACTTCTCTTGGCTTCCCTTGCACCTCACCTTCCTGGGTGCGAAAGTTGTGTGGATCTTACCAAACCCATCCAGCAGAACATTTTTACACCTGTTCTCCCGCTCAGCAATTTTCCAAGCTGGAGAATTCTTCTTTCCCTGTTGCTTAGCTCTATCAAGCTGGCCAGCCAGAGGTAATTGCAAATGTAGCTGATAGTCTTAAAAGCTCCTTTTTTATTTTTATTTTTAAAGTATTGTATAAAGAAACCCAACTGTGCCTTGCATGAAGATTAACTGCTCTTTCTGCAGGCAGCACAAAAGGAGCCTTGAATTGTGTGAGGAAGCCAGAGGAAGCCCAGATACACCTACACAGAACAAGCATGGTCCTCCATAAAGCCATTTTCTTTCTCCAGTTAATAAGGTTAATCAAACCTCATTTCAGACACCGCAGGCCAGCAATCACTAGCCAAATATTAAGGCAAAGACGCAGGCAGTTTTAAAACTTCTAGTTTTCCTTGGGGTTGATAAACAAGAGCAACAGTCCCTCCGCTTCCGCTTCCTATTGTTTTCAGGTAGACAAGCTAGCCAACTTCCAAACCATCTTCTGATTTGAGGGACTAACCAACTTTGTTGCAGGAATGCCCTGACACTACGGGCAGGGGGTCCTTGCTCAATGGGGATGGATCCAGGCCCCATTGCATCTTCAGCTAAAGGATCTTCCTGTTTAATCTGTCACAACCCCTCCTTTATCCAGAACCCTGGAGAGCCAGTGGCTGGGAGGGGATAGTCAGTTCCTGGGTGCCCTTACTTGTGGACTTGCAAAAACATCTGATTGCTCTTGAAAAGGAAATGCTTGAACCTTACTATGGAAGGCAGTTCTTGTGCCCTTGCTAGGTGGGAGGGACATGGCTCAGTACAGGACAGCCTTCTCTACTGCAGCCCAATAACAATTGACACAGCCTGTTTTAGTTGCCTAAAACTAAAATGTTCAAAGAGATGGTGCAAGTTCAAAGAAAAAGCCCAACCTGAGCTAACTAAAAGCCCTGAAGTCCACTCAGGATAGCATTCATCTAGTACAGTGGTACCTTGGTTCTCAAACTGATTATTTGTCAAACAAATCGGCTCCCAAACGCCGCAAACCCCAAAGTGTTCTGGTTTGCCAACGTTTTTGGGAAGCCGAACGTCCAACGTGGCTTCCGCTTAAGGTGCAGGAAGCTCCTGCAGTCAATCAGAAGTGGTGCCTTGGTTTTTGAATGGTTTCGGGAGTCGAACGGACTCCCAGAATGGATTAAGTTTGAGAACCAAGGTACCACAGTAAAGATATTGCTGCACATCCCCTTTCCGGAGGGATTAGCCTGCCAGTGCTTCCCTCCCCAGCTGAGCAGAGCAGACACCTGAGTACTACTTTAACTTCAGGTACAAGTGTGGATCTGGTATCAGGCACATGGTACTGTGCCATAAAGGGGACGCGGGTGGCGCTGTGGGTAAAAGCCTCAGTGCCTAGGGCTTGCCGATCGAAAGGTCGGCGGTTCGAATCCCCGCGGCGGGGTGCGCTCCCGTTGCTCGGTCCCAGCGCCTGCCAACCTAGCAGTTCGAAAGCACCCCCGGGTGCAAGTAGATAAATAGGGACCGCTTACTGGCGGGAAGGTAAACGGCGTTTCCGTGTGCTGCGCTGTCTCGCCAGATGCAGCTTTGTCACGCTGGCCACGTGACCCGGAAGTGTCTCTGGACAGCGCTGGCCCCTGGCCTCTTAAGTGAGATGGGCGCACAACCCTAGAGTCTGCCAAGACTGGCCCGTACGGGCAGGGGTACCTTTACCTTTACCTTACTGTGCCATAACTGCGCTGCCCATCCCAAGACCAACAGAAGCAGAATATATTATGCCAATTAAGGGGGAAATTCTGCATGCCTCCTCAATTTATACAGGTTGCAGAAGTGGGGTTTTCTTTCCACAGAATTTGGGTATATAGATTTTTGATTTTAAAAAAAAAGATTTGAAATATGTGGGGGAGAAATGATTTTGAAGTTACATGCAAAGTCGAAGCTTGAAAGAAAATCCAAGTCACCAGGAGATGTTCTTTTTTTAAAAAAAGGAAAAAATGTCTTACAGAGAAAGGTTTGCGTGACTTCCTTCATTTGGATTTAAATTAAGGATTCTTGATTGAAAAGAGCTGTAATTGAGTCAAATCTCAACAGATGCCTTCAGTTCTGCATTTAGCATCCAAGAAAGGCATCTGATGCTCAGCAGGCAACTTGCATATCCTATGGGGAAAGCCAGCTATGAAGGCACCATCAAGGGGTCATTGAATTGTTTGTGCCCCTTAAGGCAGCAACTCAAGAGCCTCCCGTCTCTATGCAAGGGAGGGAAGCCGGCAGTCTCACACCCTCTCAAACTTGAGGAGCTACTAATCCCCACCCTGTGATGCTTTTGCACACTTCCTGGTCCCCAGGGCAAATACTCAGGATGACAGTGATCCTGCCCACCCACCCCCTTCTCCCTCACTCAAGAGATCTACGCACAAGTCTTTGCCTCCCCTGTTACAAATGGAGGACAGAAGGACAACACAGTATTGTTTGCATTAGAGTTGGCAATCTAATAAGAAGCCACTACGCCTGGAAAAAAAAATAGGGAAAGGTTTAAATCTTTTATTAGTGATTTGCTTGAATAATACATCAGACTTGCTCTAATGCAATAGACCATGCGAGATACCCAGGGATTTGCCAGGGACTCGCTAGTCAAGAGAGGTTTCATGTAAAAAACCCATACCAAAAAAAAGATATAAGTTATAAAAGGAGCCCAGAGATAATCTCAGTAATTTCAGGGCATTTATTACCTACCGTTACAGCACATCCCTGACAGTAGTGATGGCTGAAGCACTGGGAATATACAGTACAAACAAAGAAATGCCTCAAAATTGCTGAGCTTATCTGAAATTATTCTCTCTTTTATTGGCTGGTGGGGGAAGGGATGCTTGCATCTGTACCTTCAGTCTCCTTCAACTCTGCTTTAGTCTCATTCCAGGAGGCAGGCAGCCCCTTCTCCAGTGGGAACAAAGTCAAAAGCTCGATTCATATTTTAAATCAAAAGGGACAGAAATTTATGATGCTAACACAGTTGATAAAGCCTCAAATGTCAAAGTATCAGCTAATTAGCAGAGGGACAGTCAGCACAGGGGGTATGCGATGCCTTCACCTGTCTCACACAAAGAAACAGGAAAGCTGTATTGCTGTTTATCCCTTGAACCATCATGGCTAAGCTATCTTAAGGATGCCCAGTTTGAAATTATGAATCCATTTGGTACTGCAAAAATCCAGGATTCTAAGCCATGTTGGCGCGTAAGAAAAAACTCCGAAATTCTTATTACTGGGAGAACCAAAATGTCACAAATAACTGGAAGCTTTTGAGTCCTCCAGAACTCTTCATCTCAGGGGGAGGGGAGTTGGCTGGTGTAGAAGTCTGCACTGAGTCACAGCCCTAAGATGAAACGCAGATGGAAGCTAGCACACATTCCAATGAGGTTCCACCATACAGGTTTCAGGCCACACCTAGGAATTCTGGGATGAACAATGGTTGGTTCCCCATTCTTGAACTATAATATCCAGCTGTTGCCCAGACCCACTCTTCAAACTAGGCGAAACACCAAGATTCTATAGTTGGTGGTAAGCAGAAGTAAACCATGTAGTTTTGATATTCACAAAGCTGTAGACTGATTTTAGATGGTGTGCTGGGTAGAGGAAAAAGTCAACCTAATTGCAATGTTTTGTACATGGGGCCACCTATTAAAATGGTCTGGAAACTGCAGTTGGTCAAAAGCAGAGCCCCCAAAAATTATTAACTGGAACTGGGCAGTTTGGCCATGTTATGCCAGTGCCTTGTCAGCTGCACTGGCTCTCAGTTTGCAGGCCCAATTTAAAGAGCTGGTTCTAACCATTAAAGCCCGCTTTGATCCAGTTTCCCTAAGAGGCTGCCACCTCATGTACCTGCCAAGGCCTTAAGATCCTGTCCACAGCTGCCTAACAAATTGAAGCATCTTTTCTGCTCATTAACCACATTAACATAAACTTGTTTATTTACTGCATTTATAAACCATCCTTCTGCCAAGGCACCAAAATGGTTTACAATTTTAAAATTCTAATATATATATGATTTAATGTAAAATTGGTCAGGGTGGGGGTGCAGTCCAAGTGGAGAAGGCCCTGGTGTTGCTTTCGTCTGCATCCTTCATTCCCTCCTTTCTTCTCATGGGGCTTCTTGGCCTGGGCTGAGCTTTGCCTCATGACTTTGCCTTTCATTTTTACCAATCCCCTCAGTTTGGGAAAGCCTCTTATTTTGAAGTCAAATGTGACCATGTTGGATTTTTCTTAGCAATTGCATATATGTTGGATTTGGTAGCACTATGGGACACTGTTCCCAACTGGTCCAACAACGCTTGCATCTCATGCTAGGTCCTGGGCACCACTTAAGATTTACTCCAGGGTTGTTAGCCCTCTGCTTGTGGTTCTGTGACCAACAGTTTTATGTCATGAAATACATCTGGAATCAAAGAATCATAGAACTGTACAGTTGGAAGGGACCCTGAAAATCATCTAGCCCCACTCCCTGCAAGACAGGAATCTCAGCTCTTTCTCACAACTGGAACATGCACTCAAGTCTATCTGAGGGTAGTTGAAGTCACTCATTACTGCATGTTTTAGATGCCTCTCCTTTATCTTATTTTCCATATCAAGATCTCCCTGGGTATTTTGGTCAGGTCCTCAGTACTGCATTATTGAATAATGAAGTAATTCACTACCCACGATTCTGTGGTGGAGCCTGTCCCTTTGGGGGTTTCTAGATTGCTGGACTCTGTGCCCTTTTTGACATTCAAAGCAACACCATCTTACACCATCCCCATTTTTCCTACAGAGTATGTATCCCGAGATAAACATGTCCCACTGGCTCAGTCCACTAGGTTTCAATTATGCCCGCCATATCTGTGCTCTCCAAGCACTCCAGCTTGCCCATCTTGGCTTGCAGGTTTCTAGCATTAGCATATAAACACCTTTACACTGTTTCTCTCTCCAAATGTCTTTGGCGTGGACATGTAAAACTACAGTGCTAAGGCCCTTTTGAATTGCTACTGAAAGCCCCTGCATACTCGGTGCTTACTTCTACCCCTCCTCCCCCCATTTGGACCACCATAAATATTCTCTCACACATCCCTGGGGTGTAATTTGCTCCAAACCTGATGCTCCGTGGTGCTCTCAGCCTTCCCCGAGCAGTCAGTTTAAAAGCTGCTCTGCCACCTTTCTGATTTTAAGTCTGGTTACATCCCGGCTCCAATGGAGCCCCTGCCTCTTCTACAGGCCCAGCTTGTCCCCAAAATGTTCCCCAGTGCCTAACAAATCCAAACCATGATCTCACCCATACAGTGAGACTACTCAGCTGTATCTGCCTAGCTACTCCTGCACACAAAACAAGTAGCATTTCAGAGAAAGCTACCTTGACGGTCCTGGCTCTCAATTTTCTACCTAGCAACCAAAAATCACTTCCAGAGAGGCACACAACGACATTTTGCCATGTCGCAGGTGCCAAGATACAACATGAGCATTGACTCCTCTCCAGTAGTATCTAGACATGTGTTGTGACACTTCCTTCTCAGTTCTCAGCTTTTCCAGACCAGGAACCTAAGCCTCAAGGGAACAAATTTGCTCCCTGTGCAATGCAATAGGTAGACCACACAGCCCTGTTGCCTTTCTATCTAGTGTTGGACACATAGCAACAAAAGAGTCCAAAAGCAAGCAGGCTTCTTCTCTTTTTAAGTTCTTCCATCTCAATTGTGCCCTGCGCTCCTCCTCTGCAGTTTACAATTGCTACTGGTGTTCTTGTTCTAGCGGCCACCTTTTTTTATTATATTGTGCATGCACACACATCTATCCATACATATGCACAATGTCGCAAAGGAAGCAGCCGACTATTCACAGTGTAGTGACGGATACATTGAGCAGCAGGTATAACAGTACAGTCTTTTGCCAACCAGCTAAGGGAAAAGACAGACCCAGCTCAACATTTTACTGAGTGATGCTTGCCACCACCTACCCCAGGTAGCTTATGCACCCACCGAAACATGGTATGGACCTAGCAGCACCCCAAGCCCTAATTCTTTCAGTCCAAGCTGGAGCTGATCCTGTTCTGCACATCTGAAAACTTAACCGCACGCTATATATTTTATCATTCTTTTTCCTCTCCTCAACCCCTGATTTCCCCTACTTGTTCTTTCAAGGGCATTCCCATTAGGAACAAACAGTGTTCTCTCCATTCTCCCCCTTTAAAGCACAGGAAAGATAATCATATCAAGAGAAACTTATTACTGTTTTCAAATTGTCTTTGCCTCTCAGCAGGCACACTCTCCAGGCAACAGTTTTGCCGCTACATTAGGACTAATTTTTCTCCCCCTCCAAATGACATTTTGTACTGTGGGTACAGGAGGGAAAAGAGATGAGAGATTTGCAGTCTGGGCTGCAGATGAACCCTCACAAACAAAAACGCAAAACAGGAGAGCTCAGCCCTCTTTGGCCCAGAATAAAAAGGTTCCGCTTAGAAGAAAAATGTTTCCCAGCGTGAAACAGGTGTGTGCGCCTGTATATTCAAACACAATATCCATTTTATGAAGTAGGGTGAAGCCCCTGCTCCTCTCTGGACCTGGATTCATCTTTCCAATTTTTCCTGGCGACCCAAAACGCATCTAGAGAAAGAAATATCTCTCATATCTATTGGGATGGGCAGAGTACACACTGTATGATGCTGCCATCCTGTGTCCAAACCTTTCAATAGCAGAGCTCCGGCTGCAGAAAGCGTTGGCTATTGTCTTTTGAAAAATTCAGATTTTGTCGTAGGATTTGCAAGTCGTCGTTGTCCCCCCCTAATCTCGGCCATCTGTTTTCTGTCAGGTTAAAGCAGGAGTGGGGAACCTGTGAACCTCTGTATGTGGTTGGATTCCATTAGCCCTAAGCTAACACAGCCAATGGCCAGGGGTGGTGAGATTTGGGTCACTCCAGGGTTAAAGTTTTAGCCTTTTTAAATCAACCTTTCACAAAAATGACCTGAGATCAAGGCCAACAGAAGAAAAGTCTGTGCCTTCCTATTAATTTGCACCAGACTGAAAAATCTGTATTGTGGCACTGCTAGCAAAGCCCTTACAGAAAGAGGCAGGGTGGCGGCAGCCAAGCCAAGGTTTTAGTGCTTGATCTTCAATACAAGCCCACCGAGTTCACTGGGGTTTAAGCAGATATAGTTATGCTGGACTGCAGTCTTGATTCCATTAGAATGACAAATGGGCTTCTAGATTATATTATTCCATGCTATTTGTTAAGAAATGTGCAGCGATCAAAAAAGCACATCGCTGCCGGCCACAAATCATGTCAACCATGAGAAGATAATGTCCTCTGATAAGCCACTAAAGGTACATAAATGCAATAAATAAATAAATAAATAACCCGCTAAAGAAAGCGTTTGTGCATTACTGTAGGGTACACACATTGCTTTTAAAAGAGGAATCATTCCCAAATGAGGCTTCTGGGGGCGTGGGCGGAGAGAAAGGATTTCTTAAGATTAGAACTACTTTAAAAGTTTTGTCTCTGAAAAGAGTGATGCTGTGAAATCTGTTCAGCTTCTGTTATCCTAGTCTGCACTTTGTAATTTGCGTTTTATTCTATAAATGTGCTTTGATTTGGCAAAAGCGGCGCACAGACAAGCAAAACCACATGCTGGTTCTCCAGTCTAACAGGCCAGAACATCTCTGGCTGAAAGGCACGCCGGCGTTGCCAGGAAAACAGACAAGTTATCACAACCAGACAACTGCACAGAGGCTGCTGAACGCACAAAGGAAATTCAACTGCCAAGATGCAGCCGAAGGGAAACGTGTGGCACACAGCACAAGCTCTCCACTGTTCAACCAAAGTCAGCCTTCCTAGAGCTTAAGCCCATTGCTATGCATGATCCTATTTTGAGTGCACAGGGTGCATAATTCCCCGGGCTTCCGCTGCCCTTGCCCAGCACAAAGATCCCACCCGACTCCTCGAGTGCTCATAAAATGCAGACAATGTGACGGGAGACAGCACAGTTTTCTTTGTCTCTGCATTGGTCGTCCCCCCCCCCGAAACCCCAGAAACATGGGGGTGTCTCTCCCTTTACAGAAAGCAAAAGCAGCAAAGCACTTTATAGGCCTTCCACAAAAGCCTGAAATCAAGGCAGCGGAGTTCTGTGCTCACGTCATATCGGAATCAGTGGGCTGGGCAGAGGGCAACCATAAACACTACTAATGAGAGACAAATACCTGGACTTTTGGGTACGCATGCACAGGACTGGGTGTGTAGGTCAGCAAGCTCTCAACCGGGACATTCATAGTTAAAAAAAACACCTGGCTCTACCATTAGTTCACTGGGCAAGCAGCCACCTTGCCTATCTGCACTATAGGGTTGATAATACTGACCCCCCTTACAGGACTATAACAAAGAATTCTTGAAAATGTAGATGAAGCTACTTTAATACAGACAAGGACCTAGCACACAAGAAGGGATAAGACCCACAGCTGGGTGGAAGGGCAACGGCTTTTTGCATGCAGAAGGTACCTGGTTCATTCCCTAATACAGTGGTACCTCAGGTTACATACGCTTCAGGTTACATACTCCGCTAACCCAGAAATAGTGCTTCAGGTTAAGAACTTTGCTTCAGGTTGAGAACAGAAATTGTGCTCCGGCGGCGCAACAGCAGCAGGAGGCACCATTAGCTAAAATGGTGCTTCTGGTTAAGAACAGTTTCAGGTTAAGTACAGACCTCCGGAACGAATTAAGTACTTAACCCGAGGTACCACTGTATCTGCAGATAGGGCAGGGAAAGGCCCCTCCTTTCCGAAACCCTGGAGAGGTGACCCCGCGATTCAAAAGTAAAATACCTCTGAAGGCCAAATTTCTGGACCCCAATCAGTCTCACTCTTCTTCTTTTTGATATTCATTAGAGTAAGAGGAATTCTAGTTATTGCCATTCCATTTTTTTTGTCTTAGCTGACAAACCTTTAACATGCTCTCATTTCTTGTACGTTAGCACTGCTGCTTCAAGTAGACACAGCAATATATATTTTTTCAGGCACTAACCTACAACAAACTGTTGCCCGGGTCCAACAGAAAGAGCTCCCCTCACTCTTCTGTGCCAAATAAAAGTTTTCTCCCTGACAGCTCACCATCCATTTAGAAAGAAATCTGTCTAAATTCAGTTTAACGCATCTCCACTAGGCAATAACCAGCCAGGATGTTATGCCTTGTCTGAATGAAAGATTTCTTTAAAACATCACAGCCTATAGACTCAAACAGATGTTTAAACTGAAGTGGAATAAGATCCTGCTTCAAACGACAAGATTTGATTTTCTGGATTCCCTTCGGTTATGCGAAGAATCAGCGTCCAGTACATAAACCTACTTACAGAAAATATCTGACTGCTCCAGAGAGAGATTAAAGCTGTTGCTGGGAGGGCGGGAGGAATCCAGGAAATCAAAAGACAAAAGCTAGGGAGAACATCTGTACCAATATTCATAAAATCATGTTAGACGGGTTAATACAACAGAGGCATCTGGAGAATTTATGGACCTAAACACGATTAAGAAAAAGAGAAGAACGAACTCAGAATACCTGCTGGGCCTATGAGAAGGAGAAGGGAATTGTCTTTATATTTATTGAGGTGTAGGGCTAAAGTACAGGAGAACAGCAAAAATATGAGAGCCTAATGTGGTTTCCAATAGCAATGTCAGTGGGAAAAATGTCTTTGTAAGATAGAAAGTGGAAAAGATTTAAAAGGAAACAAGCTGCTGCCGACAGCATCTTGTCTAAAGTGGAATGGGAATGAGCTTTCCTTCCCACCTCTCAGGCCGAAACGCATTGCTCCAACCACAGTCAAGAACACAGAATGCTGCTCCCAAATCCTAAAGGATGTGCATGCCTCCTCTCAACTCTCTTTTATTCCAGTGCACAAAGGGAACTGGCATAAGGAATTCACATGTATATAATATCTAGAATTCGAGAGAAGTCAGTCCTTCAACAGCAGGGCTGAGGAGAAGAGGCTAAGCCCAGGTTTTACAAAATACGCCTTTAAAAAATGAAATATGGTTTGCTGTGATAGTTGAATTAAACTGGTAAGCAGTTGCCTGAGTTGGCTGCAGGTTTCTGCTAACCCTGGTTTGGTATGATGTCTAAACAAACAAGCCAATGTCATGCTCTGCATCCAGAGGTTGCTGCATCACAGATATAGGAAGTAAGCTAACAAGTGCGCTGAGATGATGGAAATCCAACCCAGCAAAACTGGGATCTGGAATAAGATTAAATTAATTGAAATATCACTCAAGCTAAAGGAGCGAAAATGAAATTAACATTATGAAAAACAGGGGATTCAGTATCAGGTTGACATTTTGTATTATTGCTGAAAAGTTCCGATTTATTTTTAAAGGCTAGGGGCACTGATTACTAGTGGTGGTGGGGTACCAAGCAAGAGACCATGAGCTGGGAACAAAGGGGAGATATTAAGTGCCTCGTGCCATGAGATTTAGTGCCCTGAGCCATCATTTCCTGAATCCTTTCCCAAAATCAGGGCTCCTCTGGTGATTTCTTTTTTTCCCTCCGCAACTATGTCAGCTAGAATGTTGCTCAGCTGTTTAAAACAAAACAAAAAAGGCCTTGCTTACTTCCATGAAATTTACCATAAGATCACAACGATAGTGTTGAGACAATGCCAAAAGTAGGTTATAGACAAAAATCTACATAAACTGAGTTAAGTTTTAGTTGACAATGTCCTCCTAGCTACTTAACTGTGTTCTCTGCTACCACCGATAGTGGAGATCCCTCCAAATGTGAGAACACTGAACTTGATGATATACTATCCTGAATAGGTCCTGGCACAATGCAGGGTGGAACGTCTCCAAGGGACAGCATCCACCGAGGTGAAACGTGCATCCCAGCATCTGTAAGAATATCTGCTACATCCTTCTTCCACAATGGGAGGCTCGTTCTTCCAGGGAAGTGTTTTTGGCACTCAGATGAGACAGCAAATGAGAAAGCAACCCAAGCTATTAGTGGCTTGCTTAGAACTTGTTCAGCATGAAGAAAAAGGAGGAGAAACTGTAAGTCATAAGATACATGAAAGGAAAATGGAGGCAAATAGCTCTCCTCATCTAAGGAATAAAACTGCTGCTTTAAGTTATTTGGGATGGACACCAGGAAGTTTTTAAGAGATGGGGCAATAAATCAAAAGTCCTCCTAAGAATCAGCACAGAATCCAGAAGGCAGATTTCTGCTAATTCCAACCAAACCTTTTCTGCAAATTCCAACTGAACTGCTAATTCCAATTGCATCACTTATATTATACGACCCTTACCTGAAAAAAGTCCAAATAGTACCAGCATCTAATTTGCATTTTACGTTGAGGTTATGGAGATGAAAGTTTCTGGCTTTACCCTAAGACAAAGGCCTCCTTTATATAAGGTAAAGGTAAAGGTACCCCTGCCCGTATGGGCCAGTCGTGTCCGACTCTAGGGTTGTGCGCTCATCTCACTTAAGAGGCCAAGAGCCAGCGCTGTCCGGAGACACTTCCGGGTCACATGGCCAGCGTGACGAAGCAGCTCTGGCGAGCCAGCACCAGTGCCGCACACGGAAACGCCGTTTACCTTCCCGCTATAAAGCGGTACCTATTTATCTACTTGCACTTAGGGGTGCTTTCGAACTGCTAGATGGGCAGGAGCTGGGACCGAAAGACGGGAGCTCACCCCGCCGCGGGGATTCGAACCGCCGACCATACGATCAGCAAGCCCTAGGCACTGTGGTTTTACCCACAGCGCCACCCGCGTCCCCCTCCTTTATATATATATATTTAAAAAGTAGAGGCTGGAAAGAGGGTAAACAGGGTGTACGTGAAAGGGTCTTTTGCACGAGTTTGCAGCCATTTGGGCTGGGGAGCTCCCCAGACTTTGGGCAAGGTTGCTGAGGAATACTGCAGCTCCTTTGTTCCACTAGGTTTTCCCAAATCATGTATAGGGGGCATTTGCTTAGCTCTGTCCTAGCTGTAATTAAAACTGCAACTTAAACTAAATGGACAAATAGTTAACACTCTGAGAAAAGGGAGTTAACAGCAATTCAAAATAGTTTAAAACAAATTACAATTTGCTTTTTTAAAAACTTCTTTTCGAAAATATTTGTATCGCTTGGGACAAAGTCTGAAAAGTTATGTGACATATCAAGTTTCTTTGATAGGAGAGACTAATAACCCAAGCAAAGTTACATAATATAAAAATGGAAATAAAATTTAATATCTATAATTTCATGTTTATGTATGCTTGTCCAGATCACAAAAAAGTGATAGCAAAACCTAAATCAATATGACCTGCAAAGCTGGGATATTAACCAATGAAATGTCTATTTTCAGACTGGTCCCAGGGAAATTATTACAACTAGTTACAGAAATTAAAGATGTGTGAAGGTGCCTTCTGATAAGCTCAGGATTATTGCCATAAAATATATTTGCAGAATATAAATTATTGTATGTTCTCAGGTGTTCCAATGAGATATTCTAAGGAGGCTTCTTTCAAAACATTTAACACTTATTCCGTCGCTTTTGAGGCAATAATGTTAGGGTTGTCAGCTTTATTGACAGACATCAAAAAGCTAAGGAGAATTAAACATGTAAGACTTAATCCTGTATCACTGCTTCAATGTAGAACAAAACTGCAAAAATGAACATTTGAAGAGCTGCAGAGCACATACTGTATCTTTTACAGCATTTTATCTTAAAGATGAATATAATAAACGAGTTATTTCGGGGACTGAGACGGATGTTCTCCAGCCAACTTTTTTTTTTTTTTGCAGAAGAAAAGGGTTTGCAGGTGGCAGAAACATTTCCCATATCGACACACACACCCCCCCCCAAAAAAGCTTGCCATTTTTATACAGGTTTGCTGCTGTTCACAGCCCCACTTGACTACAGCTTCTGTATGAAAAATAGCCCTGCTTCTTAGTAACAGTGACATCACACAGCTAGATTTGGCAGTGCTAGATGGCCCCAAAATGTTAAAAGCCGCTTGGGGTTTTAGCAGGCTTGCTGTCAACAGGGAAACATGCTGAGAAAAAAATGGCACGCTTACTCCAGAGGCAGCTTCCGTACTGGAGAGGAGAACCTCAAACTGCTTCTAAAACCAGGCAAAGTTTTGACCGGAACACTTTCAGTAACTCTGGTATCACGCATCTCTAGCAGTTAACCAGTGGGTTTTAAGATGCAGAGTTTTCCCCCTGCAGCAAATCAACCATGGCTGATGAAACTAGGAAAAACATGCATGCTATTGTATAAGGAATCTGAATTTTGAAACATGGGTGTTCAAACTGTGACACAGACACGGCCCATGTTGTTGTTGTTTAGTTGTTTAGTCCTGTCCGACTCTTCGTGACCCACTGGACCAGAGAACGCCAGGCACTCCTGTCTTCCACTGCCTCCCGCAGTTTGGTCAAACTCATGCTGGTAGCTTCGAGAACACTGTCCCACCATCTCGTCCTCCGTCGTCCCCTTCTCCTTGTGCCCTCCATCTTTCCCAACATCAGGGTCTTTTCCAGGGAGTCTTCTCTTCTCATGAGGTGGCCAAAGTATTGGAGCCTCAGCTTCAGGATCTGTCCTTCCAGTGAGCACTCAGGGCTGATTTCCTTCAGAATGGAGAGGTTTGATCTTCTTGCAGTCCATGGGACTCTCAAGAGTCTCCTCCAGCACCATAATTCAAAAGCCCATAATTCACGGCCCATGTTAGTATCTACATTAATAAGCTGCTTACAACTTGGGCTACAGAATCTTAAGGGCTGGTTCGCTCAAGTGCTGGGCGTCTTATCTGTGCCCTGAGATTGGAGCGGCTGGGTGAAGGCTCCTTGTTGAGGTATGGCTCACTTTGTGACAATACAGGAGCCTTTCCCTAGAGCAGCGGTTCTCAACCTGTGGGTCCCCAGATGTTGTTGAACTACAACTCCCATCATCCCTGAGCTCTGGCCTTGCTAGCTAGGGGTGATGGGAGTTGTAGTTCAACAACATCTGGGGACCCACAGGTTGAGAACCGCTGCCCTAGAGTATAGCCCCAACTGTGGAACTCCCTCTGCCTGGAAGCACAGAAAGCAGCAACATGACTGGGCACCCGATTCCAGGTTCTGACACTTCCTTCCATGCTTTTGGTGGAATGGGTGTTATTCTGAACTGCTCTTGCATTTCTTCATGTTCTGGAATAATGACAGTTGTGTTATAGATGTTGCAATTTTCAGAGAATAGCAGACTTACAAGAGTTGCAAGGGACCTAGCCCCTTCAAAGCAAGAATATTTCCACTGCTTTAATGACTTGTTCTGTTTGGTGTTTTGTAAACTGCCCTCAAATCTGCAACTAATGAAGTGTGGTTTTAAAATCAAGAAAATAAATTAAATACTAATATTGTGCTATAGCAGGGCTAGCTACGTCTCAGGATCTAGGGCAGACTATGACCCTCCCAGCTTCTCTATATGGCCTTAGGGATTCGTCATGGGCCACACCATTTGCCAGCCTTCCTCCAAACCCTCCTCAAGTGCTGAGCTGCGGCAATGCCTTTCTGCTTGTCTGGATGGAATGTGCATGAGCTCAGGTGTACATACAGATGCACAAACCTCTCTGACTTTTGCATGTCTGTAAGGCAACTTACTATAGAAAGGCAAGAGTCACGCACTTTTGCATCTGGTTCAGCCCACATCTAGCATCCAGCCCTGGTAATGTTGTCCCCCTCCTAGCATGCAGCACTCAGGCAGAAAAATGCAGCCCACCCCCAAAACAGAGTGTGCATTTCAACAAAGTAAGCTCTGGAAGAGCAGCAGTGGCGGGGAGGGAGCAGAGAGGCACTGGGTCACCTGAACTCACCTCCTGGTCAAGGCAAGGTCTGAAATGAGGGTTTTCTGGTTCAGGGCTCGCCATCTTAACCACTGCACCTCAACAGCTGCAAATATGATGAACCTATCGGAGATGCTTACGCCTTGCATAAATCACCTGTTTTGGCTAAACATGTGCCATTCATAGGGGCTTAACCTAGCAAAAACTAAAAGCCATAGAAACCCGACAACCAATACATACAAGTTTGCTCATTACCCTTCATGTCCCACTCTGCTGAGGAAAAGCATATTGACTTTAACTCTGTTCCTTACTTGATGTCAAAACCCGGAACCATTCCAAACTTCGTTACCCCTTAATATGATTTTAAGCAAGCCCTTTGATGCCATTTTAACATAAATTTGGATAAGTATGCCTGTTTATTGGATTCTTTTTACGATCAGGCCATAAAGCCTGGTTCATACAGTATCTTCATCTCTAATGATATTTGTCTAATTAGGAGATCATTAAAGAACTGTGCTCAGTAAGATAAGGCTGCCATATGGATACATTTAAGCAATGTAGTGATGGAAACTTGAAAGAGAAATCCAAGATAGGATAGTCTAAATTGCATATGGATAAATCTTGAATTAACAGTACCTTTGATTTGGAAGATTGTCAGTCATTTGCAAACCTAAATTGATTTAATTAACGCTAAGTGTGAGAAGCACATGACCTCTGAAGCATTTCTGTGAGATCTGTAGTCACACAAAAAGGAAAAAAGCACCCAACCAACAGTCACACAAAGAGCTAGTATAGTGTCGAGGCCTAAAGCTCCAACTTCACACTCATTTACCTGGAAGTAAGACTCACTGAACTCAAAGGGACTTACTTCTGAGTAGACACTTATATAAGCAGAAAGGGTTCATTCATAAGCATTTACTAGGGAAAAGTCCCTCTGGATACAGTATGAATCATAGAATCATAGAATCATATGATTCTATGATTCATATTTCTGAAGTAAACATGCATAGGCCTCTCCTTCCTAGGAGGTTTTTAAGCAGAGATTGGATGGCCATCTGTCGGGGATGCTTTAGCTGAGATTCCTGCATTGCAGGGGGGTGGACCAGATGACCCACAGGGTCCCTTCCAACTCTACAATTCTATTATTCTATCATCTGCAAACCAGCAAAGTTCCCATTTTCAAATCTGCCGGTTTCATGAGGTCACAAAGTGTCTTGGGTAAAGCCACAACCTTGACAATCTGTGCTATTGGGCTGATAAGGCTGACCTACTTTGTAACTCTAATGTAATTTTTTTAAAAAAAAAAGTAAGCAAAATTGTTGAACACAATCCAAACCATGACATACCACCCAAGAAGGGAACAGAACCACGGTGGAACAGCGCAGGATCAGAGCCAACAAGAATCCCCAGATTTGTGTTCTCCAAACTTATCTCAGGGTTTTGAAAGACTGAAGACTGACATGATAGCTAAATGGCAAGTTCAGAATCAACATGCCTCTAAACACCAGGTGCTGGGGACAATGCAAGAGAAGATGTTTGTCTCTTTTTCCCCAAATGCATATGGCTAGCCTCTCTTAGGACAAGAGAGTGGAACAAAACAGAACCTTCAGTGTGAACCAACAGGTCAGACCTTACATTCTAATAACCCAAGAAGCACCAATGGCTTTTATTTAATGCTCATAGTTTAATAGGTTTTGTTGCTGTTCTTTGCTAAACTGAATACAGAGGTGGCTGCTGCTACCCTCCCTGGTCTCCAGCTATTTGTGCACTTTTAATATCATGTGCGACTAAGGAGGAAAAGGGAACTCTGTTACGTGTATGTGTGACGTGTGGGTGGGTGTTGTGCCTACTTTTAAACCTCTCGCTGTACGAGTAAATCCGTAATTGCTTGACTAAATTTCTGCAACAGCCACAACTCCATTTTGCAGACCAGGTTCCCCTGGGGTAAAATCCAGTGAGGCATCCCTGCAGGAGGAGCAGATTTACTGAACTCCGCACCACAGGAGTAAATCCATATCCCTATCTGGCTGCTGCAGTGTGCTTCCCAGGACACCAGTCCAGGAAGGGATGAAAACTTGTACATACACAATTCATGCTCTAGCATTCAAAGCTGAGACCAAATGGAGAACTGCGGCTGGGGACCAACCCCATTGTTCCCAACTCACATGATCGAGGCAAAGCATGAATAAACAGGGAAATGGTTTGAACTGCTCTGACATACATCGTTTTGGCTTCTTCCATCTTGCTGTGGAATGCAGCAGATGGGCTCCACTCCTCAGAATGGCCTAGGCAGGTGAAAGGCTACCAATCACTAATTTTGCCTTCTACCCAACACTAATATCCCAACTGTAGAAAAGGAATTGAGAGGCAATGTTCTCCTTTACTTGGTGGGATGGGGAATCTACTACTCTCAACCAAAAGAGTTAAATAACCTTCCCATAAGCCCAGCTTTGTGATATCTTCCCATTTCCATGACAAAAGTGCATCATTATTTCAGCTGAAGCCTTCTCTCTTTTTCCCCAGCCCCACAAGAAAAATACAAAGCTGATTCCACTTTCTACAAGTTAATTCAGACCATAGGGAAGAACCCTAAATGCCTACAATACACAATTAACGCAGCCCCCAAACCTTCAAGCTCCATCACGTGTGAGAACAGGCAACAAGAATTTCCAATTGAGCAGCAGTTTTAGTGCTCACTTTTTATTGTGCTGGAGGATTTAAGGGAGCACAGTAGGAAACTTGGTATACAATACATTGAAAGCTACTGCACTAGCAATCCAAGTCTATTACTGCCAAATTAGCTGCATTTCGAACATCTGTTTAAAACTTTGGGATGACACCAAATGAAATAAAGCCATTCACGCACGACAGCAAGTGCTTTGGAAATTCAGGGAGAAGAGTGGTGATTAGCTGTAAAGTTTGCCAAACACACAGTTCAATAGCACTAACTCCTCTGTATTGCTGCATTCAATGGCTAGCAAAGACACCCCAACTACGCCAGCACTAGTCCCTCGGGAAAGTAATGTGTGGGGTTTAAACTACTCTGCGCAAATGCTCATGGTGGCACAATGGATAAATTCAACCTAATATCTGGCATAATTATTGACTGCCTGAAGTTATCCCACAGACACATGGACAAGTTGCAAATGAACCAGCAATCCACTTCAGGGGCAATCCCAGTAACTGGACCCAAAAGAGAACCACATCAAGAGGCATATTATCCCCCTCCAAAATAAGCAGCTTCAATACATAGCATGGTACACGTCTCTGTTTTATTCTGATGTACATACCTATGTACATACCTACACAAATGAAGTCCAGTAATCAATATACAGCATTCCAAAACCTGGCAGAGTTGCAGAGTCCAAAGGAACAGACTGCCCAAAACAGGGCCACTGAGGTGGGGATAATACACACACACACACACACACACACAAAAAAAAAAATGGTCTGATTCATCTTGGAAACCATAAATACCTCTTCTTACTAAACCATACATTCTGTTTAGATAAACAACCAATTTTCTCAGCGGTATTTAACTTTTATGGGGCACTCAACTGTTTTGAATAGGAAATACATCCCAGCCACTGGCAGGCTGTTTCCTTTATACCTTTCCAATCACTCACCTAAAGGCTTCCAATCTATCTCTGTTTCGGGCCCATCAGCTGGCCTTTTTGCCTTCCTTTAAATACCTCCACTCACTGTATTTCATGTATAGATTAGTAAAAACACATCCACACCTCTGGCATGGGAGTGTCGTACGGGGAACAGTGATGAAGAGGGTAAGCCTCCCAGGTCCATGCCCACAACCAATACAGTGGTACCTCAGGTTAAGAACTTGATTCGTTCTGGAGGTCTGTTCTTAACCTGAAGCACCACTTTAGCTAATGGGGGCCTCCCGCTACTGCTGCCGCGCCGCCGGAACACGATTTCTGTTCTCATCCTGAAGCAAAGTTCTTAATCTGAAGCACTATTTCTGGGTTAGCGGAGTCTGTAACCTGAAGCGTATGTAACCCGAGGTACCACTGTATGTGTAGACTATCTTGCCACTCAGAGAACACCTGAGAACCAAGCACAAAATCCACATGAGCCATGTGAATTATGGACAAGAGCAGAGAGCGATGTTTTCCTTCGTAGGCATGTGAAAAGAGCCCTGGTCCTTCTCCAGTGACCTCAGTTGTGTCACTGCAAAGATGTAGGTGTACTTGGTATCTACACCCAATGAAATATCCTGAGAAGCCAAGTGGGTAAACTGAGGCCTCAAGGTTCCCACTCACAGATGGAGCCAAATGTAGGCTATAGGCATGCCCTCAACTGGTGGAGAGCCTCGTGGACAGGAAACTCAAGGGACAATGGAGGAGAGAGGACCCAGAGCCCCACTCTTCCACCTCACGCAATTATCAGTGCTTTAACTCAGAGTTACAGCAAAGTATTCGGAGAACTAACTCTCTTCTCTAGCTATTTACAGTAAAGTTTGAATTTTCATCCCCACAATTCAGCAGCAGCCTTTATCAAACCTAGCTTTTAACAGAGAGGAGTTCTCTTGCATTATGGAAATAGAAGTTTGAGGACACTTAATTTAAAAGCTATTCCAGGCAGACCAGAACTGACAGCGCCCAGAATCTTTACATGATGAACATACGGAAAATCAGACGCCACAGCGGTAGAGTACATTTCTATTAAAGTTCAAGAACAAAGAGAGAGGGGGGTTTAAATATAAAATAACTCTCCACACGGTTTGCACCAGGAGCTAAGCACTTGTTGGAATGGTCGCTCCTGCTGCTGGTAGTGGATTTGGCAGAGGGTTCAGTATAGACACCTATTCAGTCTGCTCACATGATTTTAACATGCACTCCAGAATTCTTAGAGATTAGTGAAAGAACAAGGCCATTAAATTTATGAGCACTCAAAACAACTTGTCTTGAGAAAACCAATACAACCAGGACGATTGACTCTTCCCACAATCATATACCAAACAAGTGTCGGCTTTCATAGTTCATGGAGGCAAGAATTTGAGTTTAAATGCTCAAAATTCCAGAGCTGGGAAACTTACATTAAAAGCTTTTTCTGGAAAAATCTCAGGAAGAAAGATTCAAACTATTTTCTAGTGAGAAGGAACCCAAAATTCATAGGCCTAAGTCACTGTGGGATGTACATCACAATTCTGTGGAAGTATAAGAAAGGGTGTGATTTAGGGCAATAATTCAGCTTTTTTAATTAAAAATGCAAGTTGCTAGCCCTGACAATCTGTGGCTATATGCTTGAAAGTGTGTGGGCAAAGCTCCCTGAAATCTCAGAAGCCATATAGGTGGTCAAAGACCATTTTCAATTGTAGGGAATAGAGTATTCGGTGGCCTACACAGTTCCCCATGACCAGCAAAACAAAACAAAAAAACAGCAATTGTGTTGATTTGTTCAATTGGCTTGATATTTACAGGTCATTGCATTCACTTCCTTGGTACAGAATCCACTGGCGTATTCTTAGGGCAGTGTACACATAGCCTGGCCTAGACAAAGAGTGAATTTTTGTATTTCCAAATCAAATTGCAACAAGGAAATAAGTTTCCTTTCAGTGTCAAGACTCGGTGTGCTATATTCTCAAGTTGCTTGTCCTATGACCGTAGAGTTGGCCATTGCCATGACTAAGGCAGGCTACAACCATGCCACATAGCATGGAAACTGGTCTGCTGAGGATTCAAAGAGTGTGCTGAGCTAATTGAGAGCTAGTTCCAGCACTCACAACACAAAGCTAACTTCTACCAAGTCAGACCGTCAGTACATCTATCCTGGTATTGACTCCTTTGCCTGACGCACCACTCAAGGGTCTGACACAGAAGTCATTCCCATTGCCTGCTAACTAAACGCTTCTAACCAGACACAGCTGAACCTGGGACCTTCTGCATGCAAAGCACATGCGCCACCACTGAGCTAAGATTAATGGTGTCTTGATAGGGCTTCACAAAGCCAGCTTTTATGACAGGTTATTTATGTGCTAAATAACCACAAATACTTCAACCAGAAAATCCAAGTTCTTTTAGATGAAAGAAGCATGGCACCTAGGCAAACTTGTATAAATATACTTCACTTACCAAGTTATCACTCTAGGAGCCAACGCACACTTACCAGCTTGCCTGCCAATGGTCTACTTTGTTAGATGTTTGAAGCACACCTCGGCTATGCAAACATATGTTGAAATGAATCCCCTACAGGACTTCAAAAGAACATATTGTAGAATTGACACTAACTATCTTGGTGTTCACTAATTCCTGCCCACCTTTCCTGTGATAAGATACCAAAGAGCAAAATATTCACCCACCAAGGAAAGCAACTCCAACACATAAGTTCTGTTCTTTGTCAGGAAGTGTGCCAGATCATTTTCCATTACTGAAATCAAACACAATCAAGTTGCACAGGTGCTGCTGAACACACAAATTGGACAGCAGTCCCTTATCACTTGGCCACGCACAGCATTCACCGTAACTTCCAGAGCCCCAACAGAATTTCCCTTCCAGTTACAAAATGCAGACTGTTCCATATCCAAGACCACAGCACATCCAGCAACATAATTTTCAGTCACCTCTCCATGTCCCCTTAAAACATTAAGCGTGTGATAGGATATTTCCTAGGGAGCAACCGTCCACCAGGAATGAAACTATCTTGGCACAGCTGAGGAAAGCTATCTGGCTGGGCTATACAAAACGAGGACAGACTTAGCAGGTCAGTTGATGCCCTTGGCTTGAGTTAGATATCTCAGATAGCAGCAGCAGTCACCTTGGCTGGACAATCAGGCTTCTGAATCCAAATCTTTTGGCAAGGTTAAATTCGTAGTGTGGAAGCCTCGTCCAACATGCCAGCTGCCTTCTCTTCCTGCACCTGCGTACGCCCAGGCAAGAGGAGGCCCCCGGACAGCTAGCTCTTCCTTACATTCTCCTGGCTCGTCAACATACACATTTGAATAGGCCGAAATTGTTTTATTCTTAGTCCTCAAAATGCAACCTTCAGACTGCTCACATTTAAATCACGTTGGTATTTAAGCTGTCACACTGGCGCTGCCGGGCACCGCCGAGTCCCACCTGAACATTTCTGTTCCAGTGCCTGTCGCATGGCACCGGTGATATTCAGTTTAAGGTTAAAGGAATGATTTAAAGGATGTTAACATTTATCATTCCTCACCATTTTATTGCAACATATATAAAAACCAGAAGGCATGCCTACGAATCCACAGCCTACTCTCCAGGATCTGAGGAACAAACAGATAACCTGTAGGTTTTGCTTTTCTTTATACACCCCAATGACTCCCTTTGTTCCCCAAAGTTTTATGTGGCATAAGGTAACAGTAAGGCTTGCCAAATGAAGCACATCATCTTCTTTTTTACTATTTAAAAAAAAACTATTGTTTTATGTTGGAAATAAGTACAAGGCAATTAATGTATTTGCCATGGAAGATTGCAGCAACTCCAAGCAATTCCAAAAGTAGTTATTTGATTTGCTGCCCCACAGAGTGAAGAACTCCAAGTTTGCTTTGAGGAAGGTCCTACCAAAAAAGGAAAAGCCATTTGCAGCAGAAATCTCAGCAGGTCTGCCGATACAGTGTTTTAAAGGATGAATTCCCAAAGGCAGCAGTATGAACTTGGGTGCACAGCATTCTCACAAACATGAGGCTCTGGGATGGGGAACACTTTAGAGCCACCCTTTCCTGCTTTGTTGCAACTTGGCGTGCTAACATTGTCTCTTTTCCAAATATGCCATGGATATTCTAAAGGAAGCTGAAGATTTAAGCCATAGCACCATGTGAGGACAGAGAATAGCACTGGGCTTGGATTTAGGTTCTGCCTCTGACATGAAGGCAAGTCTATCTCCTCCAGCCACAGACCCTATGTGAAGGAACTAGGAAATAATGACACAGGATTGTTGAGAGGGCAAACACAGTAAATATATGCTGTATAAAAAACAACAGTAGCCTTCCTCCTCTTGACATATCAAGCTAATTTGGGAGCGTCTATAACTCCCTTCAGTCCTCCATTCTATTGCTTCTTTTATTTCTTTGTCCTCTTATTCTCTCCTTCTTTCTTCTTTCTTGTCTCTTTCTCCTTATCTCCATGCCCTTTCAATCTCTTCCCACCTTCCTTTCTCCCACCTTGTTTCCCCCCTCTTTCTTTTCCTCCCTCCCGTCACATCCCACTTTAGTATTTCTCTCCCTTTCCCAACCTTCCCCCTCCCTTTTCTTTTGTCTACTGCTCAGCAGAACCTGAAACTCAGCCAGGAAGGATGATTTTAAGCCCATTTTTGGAGCTGCTGTGCACCCCCCTCCCCTTAATTTGGAGGGTGGCCCATCCAAGGCTTGCAAATGATTATTTGACTTGATCACGTAAGTTCTATACTGCTATATATATATATATATATATATATATATATATATATATATAATCTCTAAGAGTTGGACACAAAAAACCAACCCTGAAGCAAGAACAGGCATCTTAAACAAAATATTACAAAAATACAGTTACATATTAAAATGTTGCATTTCTACAAAGTTACTAATATAAATATATCAGTATCGATTCATTTTCATTCTGACACACCCTCCCTCTCAGCCTCCAGGTTCTCACCTGGGGTCCAAATATTGGGTTGCAAGGCCCCCCTAGAGATAAAATAAGGGGTCCCAAGGGACAGAAGAGAGTTCAGTACTGGGGGAGGAAAAGCGGAGGATTGCTGCTGCCCCAAAGCAGCCAACCTGCCACTTCCTCTGAGATTGCAAACTGTGTTGCCGGATCATCAACCTAGAACCCACAATCATGGAGCTTCAGAATGACTGTGTTTGGTTTCAGAACTCTCATGCAAGAGATGGGCATGGGAAGAGGGAAAAACTCCACTGCCTCCTCCTGGAGCCCTCTGCTTTTCTCAAAGCAGTACCACAAACCTCAGGGAAGGGCCAGGGTCCAGCCCCACTGCCATTCTTCAAAAACGACTTCCCACTCTCACATCAGGCAGCAACATCCCAATGCATATTAGCTGCCCCTCAAGAAGATAAGCAATTAAATACAACCAAGACAATACAAATTTCAATACACCACCAGTTCGTATTAAAAATGAGCCCTGGGTCTGATAGGGCGGAAAAGGACCGGAACACATCAAAGAATTTATCATGGCATTCTCCTGCTTTGGCTTTTGACTTGTCTAACTCCGAGGGGCAAGTCCTTTGACTTTCTTCCTTGCACATGTGTGTGTGCGCACACACACACACACACACACACACAGGGTCAGGGCTCTGGCATCATCTTATCCAGAGCTTCAATGCTGCCAAACAGCTACCTTGCCTCATTTCATCACTTCTGATAAATCTGCTGACCTCTGCATATAGCGGCTTGCTTTATACCCTTCCAAAAATTATCGTGCAAAGAAAAATAATTCTCTCTGTAGAGACTCTCCTCCATGGGGAAGAAAGGTTGCATCTCACGCTCCTGCAAGGAAAGTAGGTGTCAGAACATTTCAGAGCAGCGGCTGAGGTCAGGACTGGAATTTTTTTACTTCTCACAGCTATTTGGAGTGACACAAACTACATCTAAAAAGTGCCAAGAGGAGTTTTTTTTTAATTTAAAAAAAAATCCTTTGCAGTTTGGGGAGGGATCGAGGAAGGCAAAGCATCTCTGATTTGTATATTAAAGCACAAACATCTGTCCTACTGATGATATTCTAGGGAAGCACATTAGCATAAAATTTAACGATGTCAAATAAGTGGATGTGAAATAGGGACTGCGTAAAGCCACTATTTCCAAGCTTGACAGAAACATCACTGTTTAGAAATGCAAATGAAACCATTATGTTCAATAATTATATGAAAATATGAACAGTTCAGCATGTTTTCCAGCCCTGATGGCGGTTAATGGGATGTACGCTTATGTAAATAACTACTATTAAAGCTAATGCTGAAAAAAACTAATAAATTCACACTAAAGCAACTGATTTAGTACGCTTTTAAAGCCCAGCAGTGCTCACTTATTAGGAAGGAGTGCATTCTTATGTTTAGAACTCATCACTGTTACAAGTCACTGCAACTCCATCAATTACCCGGCATTAATGAAAATGGGACACATACAAAAAAAAATTATTGCCTCTCAGCAGTTTTCCTTAAAGACAAAATATAGAGGTATTACTGCCATGGGGCCTGGAGGGGAACTCATCAGCAACATAATCTTTATTGCTACAACTGCACTTCCTGCATTTTAACCCAGGGGTATTTCTCCTGTCCCAAAAAGAGCTATGCTTTCCATGAAATTTATAACACACCTGCATTTCAAAGGGAAGCTCTGAAAACTTAAGAGTCACTTCTCCAACATAAAACAGAGACCTGCTCCAAGCAAGGCATAACCCAGACACCAAGCTAAGGTGCCAAGGGCAACAGGCTGGGATGTTGAACCTGACCGAATCTATATAAAGACTGTATGGCCGCTTCAATTCCCTTCAAAACAATTGTGAATCTTGAAGTCTTTCCCATGCTTGGAGTTGGAACCCAAAAGATCACCCAAAAAAAACTGTGATCGGTGATGCAAAGTTGGCCCACCACTCATCTTCAAACTGTCCTTCCAAACATCACTGGAAAGGTGGGTTGCAACAAGCCTCTTGTCATTTTTAATATTGCAGCCCAAAGGGAAACTTATGAGAGAAGTCCAAACTTGGCACTTCTATTGTGATGATGAGGGCCGTTTTCCATCCAACACCACGCTCAGAGAATTCAGCGTGACACTCTGCCACAGCAGAATTCACTCAAGCAAAAACTGTATGCGAGAGATGTTCACCCAAGCACTGGGGAAAGGAGATTCACAAATTCCTGAGCTCCAGGTTAGGACCCTCTCCCTAACCCTTGGCTTGCCCATAGGTATGGTTTTCAGTTTGATGGCTTCATTGTCTCAAAACCAAATTCTCTGTCCTGTGCTAAATTAATCCCTGGATATATAATTCATTTCATTCCTCTACCCCAAATTTTTTTTGCAATGCTGCCCTTTGCAGAGTAGCTAATCGGCTGCTCAGGGTAATTCCTCCTTCTGTTTGAATAGAGTAAGTCCTTAAAGCTGAATAGCTTCTGTTGTTGTTGGAACTATGCTGTCAAAGGTCTAGGAGCATTCAATAACGGCACAGCTCTGGCAGAACCTGCATGTGGTGAGGAAATTATCAAGCTGTCCATCATCGTTTTAGGGTGAGTATCCTTCCAAAGGAAGATTTGGTAAAGATGGGCACACATAACAAACTGATAGCAAAGTCTAGACTTTTTTAAAGGCTTCCAACAAAATGAGACAATCATGGGATCTTCTTGATTATGATCTCCAGTACAGTTCTTTAAAGAGACTCATAATCTTGAAGACACAATCCAACCTAAAGTGAAGAACTTTAGCACCTCTGGATCTCCATCTTGGTTTTTGAGGAGTGACTTACAACAATAAGTTTCACATTTAGCTTATCTACATCAGATTTTATTTATAATCTGGGAGGATCTGCCCATCTTTGTAATTCTGCCCTCTTTGTTCTGAGATTAGGGGGAAAAGTAGCACTTAAAAAACAAATACTAGATCAGGACTCATGCCACATTGAACTGCTTATTCCTTCAGGGACATGGTGACAGGGCTCCCAACTAGGAGTTTAGCTCTAAACAGAAACTGAGCAGCCACCGGGCCTGGTTCACACACTATCATAAACTGCAGGTACAAACTATGGTATGCTGTGAACAAAGAGCATGCTGGTACTCACTGCTCAATTGCACCAATCCCACTCCTCCCTTTGAAAGAACCAAACTAGAGGATTAGCTTAGCACTGCATGTGAATCAGCACGCATGGTTAGTTTCTCTCCAAACAAACCATGAGAAGAAGCCAAGAACAAACCTTTTTTGGACAGAACCCAACCACAAGGGCTAGTTCACACATAATGTTAAGCCAACAAACTTTTTTTCCTCCTGTGTCAGAAAAGGGAGGGG
The DNA here is from genome assembly GCA_034642415.1 of Podarcis siculus. NCBI lineage: Eukaryota > Metazoa > Chordata > Lepidosauria > Squamata > Lacertidae > Podarcis > Podarcis siculus. The sequence goes on along the minus strand of JAXCMG010000039.1, from coordinate 3,512,773 downwards.
GGGAGAGCATGATTTGAGCAGCAGGCATGGTAAGCCACAGCTCGTTTGGAATTATGGCTTACTAGGACATGCAAACCAGGCAATTTTAGCAGAAACCAAAATTAGACTGCAAGACAGCAGCAAAATTGTTGTGCCTATGACAATACTGCAAAGCTGTGTTATGGGATTGCTGAAGTTTCAAGGCAACTGGAAACATATAATATTGTCATGGTCTTCAAGCAATTGGCAAAATTGAAACAAATATGAAATGGAGGACACTTAAGATGTGAAGGATCTTAGGCAAAACAGTTTCAACAAAAAAAAATCATAATACTAATTTTCTAACGTGCAGCTACTCACCACAGCAAAACTTCTATAGACAGTAGAACACACTCATGTTTCCTGAACCCAGCCAGGCAAAAGCAAGAGTTTGAGAAAGGTCTGCAAAAGTACATCACTTTGGGGAAAGGGATGAAGGGATGTTGTGGTCCAAAGAATTATTTAACTGACCCTTCCCTATACCCCAAATCAAGCCAGTTCAGAGGACTGAAACTATGAGGACTGAAACTGTGACAGTCAACTTTGCAATGGGAAAACACAAAACTCGTCACCCTGCGAAATTTCCTACATTTTGCTTAAAGGGTTGACGGTAGGGGACCGCGGAAGAAGAGATGGGAAGGACATTGAAGAACTTGCCAATGAAAGGAGGGGACATTTTTTAGAAAGGGGCAGATGGCAGATTGGGAGATGACAACACCCAGTGAGCAGAAAAGCCAGAAACATCAAGTCTAGGGCAGGTTCAGTAGAGGGAGAAAGCAAAACAAGCCATTCCAACTCAGTTGAGCTTTCTGAACATATCCCAACCTTCCAAAAACCAGCAGCCTAACAAAAGAGCTAGCACTACATTGCAAAAATGTGTGTCATTTCTCTTACTGAGAAGAGGATGTGATGGAGCTTGATGTGAGAGTCAATACAAGATTCTAGATATGCACACTTGCAAATTGGCAAAATATTGCTGATGTTTCAAAGCTGAGACTCTGATACCTCCATCTTTGAGTTGGCCTCCCTCCTTTACCCTCTTCTCCGCCTGTAAACTTTCTATTCTTCTGTTTTCTCTATTATTTTTCTTTGAGCCAGCTTTCATCAAGTTGGAGGTCTATCACTTACACAACCTCTTTTTCCTGTCTTTGGGGTTCAGAATTTAGAGGAAGCCGTCGCTTTTAGTGGACGTTGACTGCGAAATGAATGGCATTTTTAACAATATAAAAGAAAAAAATGTGGAAAGCTGCTGCATCGTGAGTGTCTGGAGTGTAAGGCCTCTCCCTCCTCAGGCCAATTCCATCTGGCCTAGGGGGCGGGGCCCAGGCTCACCTTCGCCGCGGCTTTAAGAGGCCTCATTGAGGCCAGGGACATCGCTGCTGCTGCATCCATAAAAGACTCCAAGGGGCCCGGGACACTGCTGTTGCCGCTCTGCCGGTGAGTCTTGGGGAGGACCGCTCCCCCTGCAAGCCCATTCTCCATCTTGGGCCTGGGGGCGGGCCCCAGACTCCACCTCAGGAGGCCTCGGAACATTGCTGCTGCCGCTTTGCCGTGCGTTTGTGGGGAGGGCTCCTTCCCCTGCAGGCCCACTCTTCATCAGGCCAGGGGGCGGGGCCCACGCTCACCACTGCCACAGCTTTTGAGGACACTAGGGCTGCTGCAGCGGTTGTTTGAAGTGTTTTTATATGTTTTAAACTGTTTTTATTTTTTGATTTGTTGTACCACCATAAGCGGTGGTTTTTATCTATGTATTTTTATTTTGTTTTGGTTTATTTTGGGTTGGGGCGGGGTGATTGTGGAGTGGGGTGGGGATTGGTTTGTTTCCGTGTAATTGTTTTTTGTTTGTTTTTCTATTTTGTAAATGGAGGCGAATATGAGGCTTGGGATTCCTACTGTGGAGGGGCGAGGGAGGTATGGCGGTGGGGGCAGATGTCATAGGCGAAGGGGATCGAGATATGGATATGCTCGTACCCCTTCCAATCTGCGCCCCATCCCGAGAGACGAGGGTAGGGTGAGCAAAGATTACTCACCTCCGTCACTGGTGTTGTGCAATGCCAGGTCTATAGGCAACAAAACCGCCACCCTGCGAGATTTCTTCATCTCGCAGGGGGTCGACCTGGCTTGTGTGACGGAGACCTGGGTGCGCGAAGGGGATACTGTTACTTTACGAGAGATGGCGCCCCCGGGTTTCTCCGTCCTCCACCAGTCGCGGACTGTGGGCCGGGGGGGAGGGGTGGCATTATTAATCCGGGAAGATTGTTCTTTCAGGGCTCTACCATCGCCATCGATCCCCGGCATTGAATGTGTTGGCCTAGTGTGGGGCTCCGAGGTGAGCTTGGCTGTCTGGCTGGTGTACCGGCCACCTAGCGCACCAGCAGCCACCCTGTCAGGCCTGCTGGAGGCGGTGGCCGGCTGGGCCTTGGAGTTCCCTAACCTATTGGTATTGGGGGACTTCAACATCCATGCTGATGCCACTCCCTCCTCACAGGCTCTGGACCTGGTGTCTTCCATGGCGACACTAGGGCTCTCCCAGTTTGTTTCGGGCCCCACACATCAAGCAGGCCACACGCTGGATTTGATCTTTGGCGCTGGTATAGATGTGATCATGTGTCCTCCGATGAAGGTGCCATGGTCTGATCACTACGCTCTGAAAGCCAGGATTGACGTTCCACCCCCACCCTGCTTAGGTGGCGAGCCGATTTGGGCTCGCCCGCAGAGGCTGATGGACCCTGATAGATTCCGTCAAGCCTTGCGGGACCTTTCTCCCCCTGGCGACTCATTGACTGAGCTTGTTGAGGGCTGGAATACCCATCTCCTGGCAGCCATCAATGAGATCGCACCTAAGCGCCCTCTGCGACCCCGCAGAAACCGGGCTCCCTGGTTTACCGAGGAGCTCCGGAAAATGAAGCGGGACCTCAGACGGCTAGAGCGAGTATGGCGGCGTGCCCGTGACGGAGCTTCAAGAACATCTTATAGGGTTTTTATGAAAACCTACGAGATGGCTGTGAAGGCCGCTAAGAAGTCCTACTTCTCGGCCTCCATTGCATCCGCTAGCTCTCGCCCGGCGCAATTATTTAGTATAATTCGGTCTTTAACGTCCCTCGAAGGACAGCCAAATTTAAATAACAATTTGACATACAGCTGTGAGGCATTTGCGAGCTTTTTTGCGGAGAAGGTCTTGTTGCTCCGCCATGACCTCCCTGCCAATTTGGATACAATAAAGGAACTGGAGGCCCCTCGACTGTCCTCGGGTCCAGTATTGGACCACTTCGACCGGATATCCCCAGCCGATGTGGACAGACTCCTCCGAGCTGGAAAGCCCACCACCTGTCCTCTTGACCCGTGCCCGTCTTGGCTGATTAGAGCGTGTCCAGACGAGGTGCGGGCCCTCCTGGGGGATATTATCAATTTGTCCCTTGGCACGGGGACATTCCCAGGGGAACTGAAGGAGGCAGTGGTGCGCCCGCTCTTAAAGAAAACATCATTAGATCCTTTAGATCTATCCAATTACCGCCCGGTTTCGAATCTTCCGTTCCTGGGTAAGGTGATTGAGAGAGCGGTTGCTGAACAGCTTGGTGGGTTTCTGGATGAAACATCGGCTCTGGATCCATTCCAGTCCGGCTTCCGCGCTGGTCATGGGACCGAGACGGCTCTGGTTGCCCTAACAGATGATCTTCGTAGACAGCTGGATCGAGGCGGGTCGGGGCTGCTGATTCTTCTAGATTTGTCAGCAGCTTTTGACATGGTCGATCACGAACTTCTGGACCACCGCCTTGCCGACGTGGGGATCCAGGGCACAGTCCTTCAATGGCTGCGCTCGTTTCTCTCTGGTCGGGGACAGAGGGTGGCGCTTGGGGGGGAATTGTCATCGCGCCACTCCTTGGTGTGTGGAGTGCCTCAGGGTGCGATTCTCTCCCCGATGCTTTTTAACATCTTTATGCGCCCCCTCGCCCAGCTTGTCCGGAGTTTTGGGCTGGGCTGCCATCAGTATGCTGATGACACCCAACTCTATCTGTTGATGGATGGCCATCCTGACTCGGCCCCAGACACACTGATCAGATGCTTGGAAGCGGTGGCTGGATGGTTACGTGGGAGCCGGTTGAAGTTAAATCCTTCGAAGACAGAGGTCCTCTGGCTGGGACGGGATGATATGGGAATGAGGGGGCAACTCCCATCTCTTGCGGGGGTGCAATTAGTGCCAGCACCGTCCGTTAAGAGTTTGGGTGTAATCTTCGATACCTCCCTCTCCATGGAGGCGCAGATTGCAGCTATTACAAAGGCGGCATTTTTTCATCTCCGCCAAGCTAAGCAGTTGGCTCCTTACCTCTCTCGCCCTGACCTAGCTACTGTGATCCACGCGACGGTCACCTCCAGACTGGATTATTGTAACTCGCTCTACGTGGGGCTGCCCTTGAGACTGACCCAAAAACTCCAGCGGGTGCAGAATGCCGCAGCGAGACTCCTTACGGGGTCTTCGCTCAGAGATCACATTCATCCGGTGCTATACCAGTTGCACTGGCTCCCGGTGGAGTACAGGATCAGGTTTAAGGTGCTGGTTTTAACCTTCAAAGCCCTATACGGCCTAGGGCCCTCGTACCTACGGGACCGCCTCTCCTGGTATGCCCCACAGAGGAACTTACGGTCTTCAAACAAAAACACCTTGAAGGTCCCAGGCCACAGAGAGGTTAGGCTGGCCTCAACTAGAGCCAGGGCCTTTTCGGCTGCGGCTCCAACCTGGTGGAATGCTCTGTCACAAGAGACAAGGGCCCTGCAGGACTTGACATCTTTCCGTAGGGCCTGCAAGACAGAGCTGTTCCGCCAGGCCTTTGGTTAGGGCGCAGCCTGACTCCCTCCTTGGCAACCTTTACAAAACTTTATGGCTGCCATCAATCTTGATTTTAATTAATTTTTATAATATTTTTATAATGTCGCACTATTTTGGTGTTGTTAGCCGCCCTGAGCCCGGCTCCGGCTGGGGAGGGCGGGATATAAATAAAATTTATTATTATTATTATTAAATACCTGAATTTCAAAACCATGTACTTGGTTGAATCCTATTTAAATGGATAGTATGGGATGCAGAGTTCTTTGCTTAGGTTCTTAAACTTACTCTACTTTTTTATCCAGAGTTGGCCCAGTGAAGTCACAGCAGACAGCTCAGGTCACGACAAATGTACAACCTGAAGGAAGCACAAAAGGCCAGACAAGAAGCCATTGAGACACCAAGCGGGTGGTGGAAGCTAATTTGTTCACCACTGCATGGTTACAATCATTGTGATAAATGGCTTGCAAAAAAAAAGGATACCAATTGCTTTCACCAAATAAATCCTTTTATCCAAAAGGGAAGAGAAGGGATAAAAAAGTGTTCTGCCATCTGAATCACCGAAACTACTTTACAAGTGAAGGCCATTCTAAGGTTAAAAACAGTAAGACAAATTTGCTGCTGATTAATAATAAAGCCATTCATTTTATTCTTCAAATCTAAAGTAATTACAAGCCAGAGTATGGCAAATGGATTTAGCTGAAGCCATTATTACGTCAGGAAAATCCTTTAAAGAAGAACAGTCATTTAAAAGACTAAACTGAATAATGAACTCTCCTGAACAACAATTATTATGAGATTGATTTATTGAAAGTGCATTTAATCATGCAAGAAATGTTTAAAACTTTGCAAAACAGTTCAGTAAGGCAGCAACGCCAATCACGGGGCTGGCCCAACGTGCTCATTACTGCCGAGGGGGCAGGAGAGACAGGGGAATTCATTTCGGTAGGAGCAATAAAGTATATCAATTTCTCTGAATCCACATTTCTAGTCAATTTGCTACAGTGCAGGCTCCAGCAATTAATGATCTCATTTACCACTTGTGCCTCCATTTAGGAGACCTCAATCTTGGCCTTCTCTTGGGTCCAAGTGTCAGCAAGCAGACCATAACTCAGAAATGCAACCCGTGTGCACAGAACATCCACAACGCCGGGGCCCACTGTAAAATTATCACTGCGGTGTCTGTTTCCACACAGCAAGTTGCATGTTCAAAGCAGCTTGCTCGCCCCGTGGACAAGGGAATCTGCCACATGCAGCCTGAAACCTTTTGAGAGTTGGAACTCATCCATTTCTAAATGAGCACTAAACAATTTCTTAAACTAATGAGGGAACACTATATTACTGAGACTCCCCAGAAAGTATTTCTGTATCAGGGAGCCAGTGCAGACAATCCTTGAGCAAGGAACAACTTGTTCAGAGAAACCACAGCTAGGCTATTATTTCTTTTTTCTCTCCCCAGCCTCCCAAAAATCTGGATTGGCTATTCATTTAGGTGCTTAATTTTTAACTTGCCCCATCCCAGTAGCTCTGAGTAGGCCACATTACTTAAGATGTAAATACAAACTTATTGAAAACGTACCCCATAGGAAACGGTATGTATTTAAACAGTAGTTTGATTTGTATAGTGATTTTGGATTCCCCACACCCAATAATCTTTGCAACAACTCTTGAAAGGCAAGTCAACATTAGTGGTGTGTGTCTTGTCTTGGACTACCCAGCAAGTCCACGCTGAGCTAGCATTTTAACCTGGTACTTCTCAGCTCTTAGCCATTATGCACCACCCACAATCAGCTGTTTAGCCAAGCCCCTAAAAGCCAGAGCAGACAATAAAGGATTCTTAGCCCAGAAAATCCTCCGGCTCACACTTCGGGTGGTTGGAGAGCCACCTGGTCCAATTTGCCCCACTACAAGAACTCAGAAAATCTGCCTCTAACTCAATTAACACTGGGTGCCACAAGCAAAGAAAGACTCCGTGCAATCCAGGAAAGAATTCAAACCTCCGTAAGCAGTGGCAATGCAAGAGGAGTGATGCCTCTGCAAAAACTGTGGGTCTTGGCAACTGTCACAGACAGGGCTATGGATTTAATAGGGGCCAGAGTCACTGCCTGGACATGAAAGTTTGGCAGGGTGCCGCGCTGCATGACAAGACAGTCCATTCGGGATTGCCATGAGCTTCTGTGATGACACCGCTTTGAGGTTTAATCCCACAGAGCTGGCATTAGGGGCAAAATGTCATTCTTTAAGGACACCCTGTTAATCCTAGCTTCTACAACCACGAGCAACCCAATCTGCCTTTGTTCTCATAAGCGTCCAGTATTTCAAGGGACAAACTAAACCAAGTGAATTAAGACCGAAAGTGTCTTCAAGAGCATTTCTGAGCTTTGATAAATTTAAACACTTAGCATTATTTTAATGCCGGTCTTCCTTGATGTTAGTTTAGGAGTTCATAAAAATTTCAAGGCATGTGTTATTTACCCAACAGCCCTTGACTACGCCTTCTACATTTAACAAGTTGCTAAATACATATATTATTTAACTGATGCCACCATTATGGTTGAGCATATAAATATTCAGGGAGTTTTTAATAAGCTGAGCTTTTATCCATTAGGCCATAATGACTGTTTGGAAACCTTTACTAGTGGGGAGCCAAGATGCTCACTATGGGCACCATCTTCAAAGGCTGGGTACTCAGGAATTATCGGCTCTTTTTCTCCATTCTTCAACTAACCCTCTCTTTCCAGAGAAAAGAGAGTGAATTGGTTCAGAACTACACAATACATTCCTTACCCATAATTTGTGAAGCCTAGTTTTGGCAGCTGAAAGGTCCCATGTGCACAGAGTCCACAAAGGTATAATAATAATAATAATTTATTATTTATACCCTGCCCATCTGACTGGGTTTCCCCAGCCACTCTGGGCTGCTTCCAACAGAACACTAAAACACAATAACCTATTAAACATGAAAAGCTTCCCTAAACAGGGCTGCCTTCAGATGTCTTCTAAAAGTTTGGTAGTTATTTTTCTTTTTGACATCTGGTGGGAGGGTGTTCCACAGGGCAGGTGCCACTACTGAAAAGGCCCTCTGCCTGGTTCCCTGTAACTTGGCTTCTCGTAGCGAGGGAACCGCCAGAAGGACCTCGGCGCTGGATCTCAGTGTCCGGGCAGAACGATGGAGGTGGAGGTGCTCCTTCAGGTATACTGGACCGAGGCCGTAAGAAATATTACATTCCTTTCCCTTCACAATTATTACATGGTGATATTCAGAGCCATGTGGCAAACAGTGACCTCAGTTCACATGCAACTTTAAACCACACTTTTAAAATAAACTATGGTTTAATGCACACTAGCAATTTGCCCCCTGACTGTGGTGTGTGGGAAAGGAAACAAATCAAGAGTCTAGTGAACCCAGTCTCATGGCTTGCTTCCTCCAGAAACTTGGATCCATTCCTGGTTTGTTTGGAGGGAAACAAACTATGAGCCCATGTTCACACATCCAGCTTGTACCTTCACCCACCTGACACAGTCAGGAGCAAAGGGCTGGTGTGGATTAAGCTGCTGTTCAACAAAGATTGCAAAACAGGGCATTCTGGAACCTGAACCAGAACAGTACATTAAATACCTCAACCAGCAATACTGATACAAGGATATTCTCAGATTACTTGTGTTCCTTGTGCCAGAAGAGCCAGATTCTGAGCCATGTGGCAAGACTACAAATGTGTGTTTCGCCCTTTGTAGAGACACAAGGCTATTAAGTACTGGCAGTGACTGTAACCGGGTGCTAAACTGCTACCAAAACTATCAATCATGCACCTGCCTGGCTAACTAAGAGACTGAAGTTGGTATGCAATTTCAGATCATTAATGTCCAGCCAGGCCAAGCACAGCACTGCATGCCAACTCAAGCTAATGGTTGCTCTACGCTATTGGAAGGTAACTTTTCCCAAACTGGAGAACCCACCAGAAATGTTCACAAACACATTGAGTGTTGTTAGCCGCCCTGAGCCCGGCTTCGGCTGGGGAGGGCGGGATATAAATAAAATTTATTATTATTATTATTATTAAATTTAATTTCTGCGTGGAGACATTTTTTATATATTTTTGTAAATACTATGATTCTTAAGAGTTCCACAAATGCTACGGACTGCAGGAAAAAGAACTCTGGGTATGAGAGCAGCCCTGCCTGACTGCAAAGGAACTGCATGTAGCTTGTACGCCTCTCGTCTCTGCCTTAGGCCATTAAAGAGATGATCAAAGGCATGATTGACAAAGGTCATAACACAAAGACAAGGTCCATTTTAAGCACATTGCCATCAGCAAGCAAACACACACAGCCACCTGCATAGCATTACATGGGATCCTGAAATAACCAACTCAAGACTCTGTATCTGTTCATGGCCCCTTCTGAAAACAGAGCTCATTCTACACTTCAAGATGGTGGGTAAAGTAATAAAGAATGCCAGAATTATTTCTTTGCTTATGAAATGTGCATTGTTCATCATAATCTTCCTGTTTTTTTCTGCTCACTGCTGATGGTTTTTTCTTCGACTTTTTGTATTATATTATTGAAATGTACTTTTATAACTTACTGTACATCACTCTGAGTGTCTTGTATGAAAAAGTAACGAATGTGTTTTATAAATAAATATACAACTTAGCTAAAATGATTGTCATAAAATAGACACAGCACGCACCCATATACACACCAACTTAAGTCTCTCTTGTGACCATCAGCAACAGTCACAAACCTCGGTTTTGCATACATGCGCACGCGCAAACACCACCAAAACCTAACGCGCATAACTCTCTTACCCATCCATGAAGAGCATTCCCAGGCACCTCGAGCCCCTAAAAGGAACAGACTATGTTTACAAATCTTACATGCTCAAAGCTGTTCATTTGTTCCATTATCTTCAGAAGTCAAGAGCCAAGACTGGTTCAACACAATGTCCCACTAAGGCTAAGATGACAGAAATTACTTAGAAGTGGGGTCAGCACAGCACAACCATCACGAGCCATGAACTTCCCTTACAATTGTTTGCAATCTTGATTAAAACTGGATCTGCTTCATCTACACTCCCCTGGCTATGCTGACCGGCTGCAACCTTCTCTGACGTCAGTGGAGAAATATTCTTCGCATCAGAACTTGGCTTCTGAAGTTCCTCTTTACTTACTTACCTTCATGGGGTTGTAGCCATTGTCAGTCATGCTCAGAGTCATCTAAATCGAGAGGCATTACCAATTTAGGTCCATTGATTTCAATGGGTCTAGTCAGCTGGGCACAACCAAATATTCCTCAGAAATATTATATATCACTCCTCTAAGAGAGCCTATTAAAATTATCCCAAGGCTATAGGAAAAGAGTTACTGACACAAATGCGCTCCAACTGTACCGTATACAGTTCTTTCTTTGGCAAGACCAGTCCACAAAATCCCCTTCTACCTGACAATGATATAGTGGGATAACCCTTTCTCTCTAGCTGGTTAATGATTTCCCTAGTTATTTTCACCCCCAACCAATGTTACCATACAGCAAACAATGCCAAATCACCACAATGTTTTCAACTAACCCTGAGGGTGGAAGATAGAAGCTCGCATTTAAAAATATGCAAGCATAACATCCGCACACAACAATACACTATTGGAGATATGGTACCCCAACTGCAGTAGAACCAGATGGCCCCCAATGTCAACACCAACTCTTACGATTCTGTGAATTGTTCCAGTTCTATGAAGTGTTAGGGGCTTTTTCAGCCATCAAAATAAAGGCTTCTGGCTACTTCTGGGGTGCCCAGTGTAAAGAAACGAAGTCAGGAAGTGTGTGTTCATGAAAGAAATGCACCTTGGAAACTGCCTGAACTCCCCCAGATTTCTAACACAAATTTAAGAGCTTCATGAAAGTGTCAGGGAGTGGGAGGCGCACCACCTATGTGTCCATCCCATATTTGTTTTAAGCATGTCCCAAACAGATGCCTTCCCACATTCCAGCACAGCACCAAGTTTCCTCCCCTTCTTTGCAGAAGACCAAGCATTTGTATTCCAGATTGATAAGTCATTTACACAGTTCCTTGGCCACTGAGCAGACTTCAAGAGAACTGAAATTAACTGATCAGAGGTATGTGAAGGATTTTGAATCATTCATGTATGATGGATAAGTGTTCGCGTAGTTAAAATTATATTGTTTTAAATTATGTCCTTGTTTTATGTTTCTAGTTTTTATAGAGTTTTATGTAGTGTAAAATCGCATGTATTAACCTTCTGCCATCTTTGCCAGACTTCTCCTGAAAGAAGTATTTATGCTCGAATAGTCTCTCGCCAATAAAGGTAAAAACAAAAACCCAAAGGGATATATTTCCTTCTCGATAGCTCAGTAGCACTCATTAGCATTAATGGAAGTTACACATGCAGAAATGCGCCAAAGGAGAAAGAATGCCCCCCGGAGTGTGCATCCCACCTCACATCCATAAGCATATGCAAAACTCGACGCCTAGAACACTGCGCCGCTGAAGGAACGAAAGACACTATGAACACAGCAAATAAGTACGAAGTTTCAAACTCTGTTCTAAAAGCATCAAGGCTCAGCCCCCTAATACCCAATCACACAGTTAAATAAATAAATAATATATTATTTATACCCCGCCCATCTGTCTGGGCCTCCCCAGCCACTCTGACGGCTTCCAACAAAACATTAAAATACCATAATATATCAAACATTGAAAGCTTCCCTAAACAGGGCTGCCTTCAGATGTCTTCTAAAAGTCTGGTAGTTGTTGCTCTCTTTGACATCTGGTGGGAGGGCATTCCACAGGGTGGGAGCCACTACTGAAAAGTCCCTCTGCCTGGTTCCCTGTAACTTGGCTTCTCGCAGTGAGGGAGCCGCCAGAAAGCCCTCGGCACTGGACCTCAGTGTCTGGGTAGAATGATGGGGGTGGAGACGCTCCTTCAGGTATACTGGACCAAGGCCGTTTAGGGCTTTAAAGGTCAGCACCAACACTTTGAATTGTGCTCGGAAACGTATTGGGAGCCAAAGTAGGTCTTTCAAGACCGGTGTTATGTGGTCTCTGCAGCCGCTCCAAGTCACCAGTCTAGCTGCCGCATTCTGGATTAGTTGTAGTTTCTGGGTTACCTTCAAAGGTAGCCCCACATAGAATGCATTGCAGTAGCCCAAGCAGGAGATAACTAGAGCATGCACCACTGGCGAGACAGTCTGCAAGCAGGTAGGGTCTCAGCCTGCGTAGCAGATGGAGCTGGCAAACAGCTGCCCTGGACAGAGAATTGACCTGCGCCTCCATGGACAGCTGTGAGTCCAAAATGGGGTGCTGCAATGGGGCAGCAGGTGGTTTGCCCTCTCATCAAATAATTCTACAAGCAATGATCTCTCTACTGGGGGATATTTGTTTGACTGAAGCTGTGGGTGTGGTCAATGCAACATATAATTCCGAAAATAGGCAATGTCAATGCAAGTAATATACCCTAGAAGAATAGCTGTTTAACTGGAATGAGAGGATCAGGCCACTGGCCCATCTAGTCCAGCATCCTGTTCTCAGAGCAGCCAAACAGATCCCTGTGGGGAATCAACAGGCAGGACCTGAGCAGAAGAGCACTCTCCCCTCTTGAGGTTTCCAGCAACTGGTATTCAGAAGCATCACTGCCACCTTCTCTGCAAGGTGTGGAGATTTTCCTTACTCACACCTTGCAGTGGGGAGGGGGGGGGAAAGGAGAGAGATTTACAAGTTTGATATTTCCATTAACTTTTGAACACGCATAAGGCAGGTGCATGTGGCATCACTGGGAGCGCTGTGTCGTTTCTGAATCCTTCAGGAGCTGCAACCCCACCTGTCCCAACAGGTGATATCCCAGAACAAGCTATGGAGTTGGAACCGATGAATTTCCCAGGCCAAGCAACAAGCTGTCCAAGAGATTGGGGGTGGCAGCGGGAGATTCCCAGCTTCCCGCTTGTACACTATGGTCTACCAAGGATACCTGAACAATGTTCTGCTTTACTCACTGCCCCTACCGTTCCCGAATCCCACCCCACCTTCTTCTACAGAAGTACACACCCAGCAAGCCCTACATTTGAACCCAATCTGGCTGCAAGGTGGGAAATGACACTGCGCCATTTGGTACCCCTCTCCTGCCCAAGTACCTCTTGTTCTGTTTTTCACTCAGTGATCAAACCATCAGTCAGTCAGCCAGTGAAACTGATAGATTGGCACTCTTAGCTCTAGTTAAGAAATGAACCCACAGTGGCAGTTCAGACACTCCTGTCTGCCAAGGGCCTGGGTCAGTGCCTGACCAACATCCTCTTTTTTTGTTTTTAATTTGGGCATGCGCACCCTACTCTACCCAAGATCACTGCCTGTTGTAGTCGCCAGCAATTTTATTCTGAATCATTCAGCCCTGTTGTGCAAGTCTTGAAATAAATGACTATGTTGGAATTTCAAATACTGTAATGCCTGGCAAACATCCTGTTTGTTTCAATGGGGTTTTCAGAGACAAAGGGAGGAATTCAGTCATGCTAAGGCAATCATTTCATCAGGGCAACCAACACCCCCCTTCTCCTCCCTGCCCCCTGCATGCTGTTCTGGGGGTTCTCCTACCCCCACAGAGCCAATATCAGGGGGGATGAAGGAGGGAGAGGGGAGAAAGGCCCGTTGTGCAAGCAGAAGTCCTTGAACACAGTTTCTATTGAGGAGAGTCATTAGTTGAACCCTGCCCAGTGGTTTTGGTGACTGAGGACCCTTCTGCCTATTCAATGTTTTCCGAAAAGGAGAGGCAGGCCACATCAAAGCCCACCTTGCATTGATCCGATCGTGTGCCATTTGCTCCAGGTGAGGACCATGCCAGGGCCACCATTCCAGGCACCCGGCAACATCCAGGTACACAATGCAGGCAAAGTGCAGGGTGATATCTCTGGAAGCCTGCATTAGCCATCCGTGAAACTGCTGGAGCAAGATTAAGCAAGAGAGGTGGGAGGGAGAAGTCTATATTTTACTAACGCACAAATTCTGTTTCGTTGTTTTTAAGTTGACAAATATCTATTTCACAGCAAAGCAACATCCTGGGAACAGCTGGGTGGCACTTTCAAGCTCAAATGAGCCATAAGTGCATGCTGGCAAGTCACCTCCGATTGCTTCTGAATGGCAGCACATGGAGATTTATGCCCGGCTATAAATTAGGACAATTATTTCTCTCCGGTTTGCTTTTTATTCCAGGCAGCAACTCTGTGTTTTACTCCCCCACCCCCACCCCCCACCCCGCTCTTAAATAAAAAAGGATATCTTCCCTTTCTTTGATGATGAGTTCGTTCTGTTCCTCAAGTTGTCTGATCTTCTTCTCAAACGACTCCTGCTCAGCTTTCAGGCGCTCCTCCGTCACCTCTTTTTCCTCGCTCACCCTGAAAGAATGAAAGAACACACACGCTATCAGACAAATATTATGCGTGAACACAAGCGGGGAAAGCTTCTGATCAGGGCCAGCCTTAGGCATCGGGGCAACTTCTTCCCCCACCCACCCCAATCTCGCTCCAAAACATCGGGAGGGGAGGGAGGAATGTGTGGATAGATTTACTACTGCTGCTTCTGCTCATTTACATAGCCCCTCTCATCAGCAGAGCAGCCGATTCCTTTTATTGCTTTCAATCTCACCAGCCGCCATGCAAAGTGAGCCATTATTATTGCTGTTTTACCAACGGGGAACGAAGGCTGAGAAAGTGACTGGACCAAGACCAAACACTGAGCCCACTGGCAGAGGTGGGACTTGCTTTGACTGAGGAGCAAAAGTCTCAGGGTCTTATCTGCTGTTGGAGCGTATCACTTCCAGCAGCAGGTGGAGAATCAAATGTCTGAAAGTTTCCCACCTCATAAAATACCGTATTTTTCACTCTATAAGACGCACCTGACCATAAGACGCACCTAGTTTTTAGAGGAGGAAAACAAGGAAAAAAGATATTCTGAATCAAATGTTGTTGAAGAGGAGAGAGGAGAGAGGATCAGGCTAAGGGGACACCGGTCCGTCCGCCCCTTTGGGGAAGTTGGATCTGCTGGCCTAGTAGCGTTGTTCATGCTGGGGGGATTGGAGGAGGTGGGCGAGACGAAGCAACACTCTTCAGCAAAGCGGGAGGAGGAAAGGAAGGGAGCCCTTACGGAGCCCCTTCCTTTCCTCCTCCCGCTTCGCTGAAGAGGCGCTGTGCTGCTCTGCTGAACCCAGCAGAGCAAGAGGGAGAGCTGCGCAGCGCCTCTGGGTCTGCTGGCTTCCAAGCGAAGCAGGATGAGGGACGGAAGGGGTTCCGTAAGGGCTCCCTTCCGTCCCTCATCGTGCATCACTGTGAAGGCATCACAACAAGAGGCACTGCGCAGCTCTCCCTCTTGCTCTGCTGGCTTCAGCGATAGCTGCTCAGCCTGCATTCGCTCCATAAGACGCGCACACATTTCCCCTTACTTTTTAGGAGGGAAAAAGTGCAACTTATAGAGCGAAAAATATGGTACTTTCTACACCAGCCTCCACCAACCTGGTGCCCTCCAGTTGTTTTGGAGTTGCAGCCTAAAATACCTGGTGAGCACCAGGCTGGTGAAGGCTGGTCCACGTTACATATCATGGAGGAAGTTCTAGGCAATGGTGGTCCCATGCATGGCCCAAGGGTGGACCTCCTGCTCTGTCTGCAGATCTCCCTCTCCATTTCCTCCCTCACCTGCAGAGAGGGGATCCTGCAAACTCTGCTGGTCCCTGACTCTCTCCCCCAGGGACCAGAGGATTGTGTCCTTAAGGATCGTAAGTGTGGTGCTGCTTTATTTTGTGATCTCAGCTTTTTTTTTAAGTCAAATGTTGATAATGTGCTGTCAAAGATTTAAGCTGATGTTATTGGGGGAGGGAGGGAGGTTGTTCTGTGCATGAAATAAAAATCCCCCAACACTGATAAACTGGCAGAGGAAACCATGAAAAGCCATGTTGGCAATCAGATTGACAAACAAAGGAATGTGAAATATAATAAGCAAGAAAACAAATCTGTGTCTTTTTCATGAGCTGTTATGAGCCTCAAAGCTAGATACCGAAAGGTCTGTATATAAGGCACAGTCTTGGCTTCCACTACTAACATCTACCTCCTCTGCATCTAGTACTATACCAATATGTGCTGTCACAACTCTAGCTCATTTGCACAACTGGAGAAAGCGTTCCTCCAAATGTTGTGGGGGGGGGGGCAGCATTACAATGTGTGTGTGTGTGTGTGTGTGTGTGTGTGGCCGGGGAGGGGGGCAGCCCTTGCAAAGAAGATAAGCCTTAGAAGATACAATTACTCACAGGTGACCAAAAAGACAGCAGAGAAAATGGATACACATGCTTTGTCAGATTATGTCAGATTTATGTCAAGGCCTATTCAAGACCTGCTGGAGATTACTGTGTACTTTAGTGCTTTATGCCTCATGGTGGAAATGCCAAAAATGATTTCTGGGTCTGTCAGGAAGGAAATCACTGGAAGCTAAACAAAAACTTTGGCTCACTTGCTGTACTTCCACTTCCGATTCATCTCCCCAGAACATATTGTTCTACATGTTACTTGCTGTAGTATGACAGGAGAACAAGCATGATGCAACTTACTTGCGTTATCCTTTGGAAAAACTAGTGGTTTTCATTTTATTATTTCAACGGTGCACTGCACTTGTTTTAAATGGTATATTTTTGTAACCCACCCTGGAACCATTTGGGGAAGAGTGAGCTATAAATGCAAATAATTAATGAGCAAATAAGTAAAGGCTTAGGGCCTTATTCAACTACCACGTTGCATCAATACAAGGATTTCCATGCGTACAATGGTATTTTCTTCCCCCGACACATATTCCACAATCTGCCCAAATCTGCTCCAGAGGGTTGTGGAGCATGAGGAGAGGGAGGAAATATTCTGTTGCAAAAACAGAAATCCTTGCACTGACTGAACAAGAGATTTAACGCTATACTGGATTCCTCCCTAGGTGAGCGGAGGTCAGCTGAGGTCACCAGGTCAGGTTAACATAAAATGAGCCCTTGCTATCAAAAGAAAAGACCACCTCATCCAATGACCTGTTTCCTGCAATAGCCAACCATTAAGTATGACTACACACCCCTGCTGCTATTATCCACCAGCTAGCATTCAGAGGAAGAATACCACGGCCACAGCCTCCTCCCTGAGCAAAAACATACAAAATGCGGCTTGGTGTCAAAGTAATTTGCCCATCAGTTTGTGTATTTATTTTTTCATTTATTGAATTTGTATATCGGCCTTCATCCAAAGATCACAAGGCGGTTTACAACATAAAAATGCAAAATGAGAAAACAAAATGCATAACAAAAACAAACCAATAACCCTCCTACAAACACATTTAAAAGGACATAGATTGGTTAATCAGCCAAAGGCCTGGTTACAGAGAAACAGTTCTGCCTGTCTTTCGCCTGTGGCAAAACTTATTTTTCAAACGCAAGTCCCTAGATATCGGGTTCCCCCATCATTTAGAAAGTCCAAAACAAGAGCAGATGTGAGAAGAAGCTCGTTTCCACTCATTAACAGTGAGCTACCTCCAAATTCTTAACTAGCACGCGAAAGCGGAATTCTCTTAATTAAGGATTTGAAGGAGTAACAGGAAAGGTCTCCTGCTAAGAAAAAGGCGATACCTGGCAAAACAAAAGCTGGTGAAAGCTTTGCACAATGATATGAAAGGCAGGGTGCAGGCTCAATATTTCCTTAAGAAGCTTTCTTGAACAGATACACACTTGAGATTCACAACATTTGAACCTTTGTGTGGAAAATCGCCAAGGGAAAGAAGTCCTGGCCTGTGCGGGGCTAACATCTAGCTCAGAGCTTTCCAAACGGTCTGTCGCAACACATTAGTGTGTCGGCCGCAGTGTGTAGATGTGTTGTGTGAATGCCCCCTCCTTCTGGGGCTGGAAAGGGGTTAGTATAACCTCCGGTTTGCTAGTAAAACTGAATTATTGTGCCATGAAATGATGCATGTCTTAAAAGTGTGTCACGAACACAAAGTTTGGAAAGCTCTGATCTAGCCATAGCTGTCAACGTTTCCCTTTTTTTAAGGGAAGATTCCCTTATTCCGAATAGGATTCCTCACAAGAAAAGGGAAAAGTTGACAGCTATGAATCTAGCTGCTTCAACAAACAATTGAAGACCAGGAGACTCAGCCACAGAATGGAGCTTTGGCTAGAACATCAGAGCTGCCCAGAGTGGCTGGGTAAACCCAGCCAGATGAGAAGGGTATAAATAATAAAATTGTTGTTGTTATTATTTATTATTATTATTGGAGAACAAGAAGGGCAAACCTATGCATACCTTTGCCCTGCTGTTGTGACTTTTGTATCGCTGTCTATTTTATTGTGTTTAAAAATATATTGTAAGCCACCTTGAGCACTTCGGTTAGTAGGCAAGGTATAAATAAACACTCCTAAATTAATAAATGAATAAATAAAATGCAGCTCCACACAGGAGCTTCTGCATAGGCCAGCAAGTGCACAAGGTGAACAATACAGGACTGGCCTGCTTACTCTGCAAAGTGGACGGTGTGTTGCAGGAATGAAAAGAAAACAACAGTCATGCTAAGCTGCTGCGTAAGAACTCCTAATTCAGATTGGTATGGTTGTCTTTGGGTTGTATTCATTTTACCCAAGCCCATGTACTATCGGAGACCTAAGGAAACTCAATGTGCAAATCTAGAAAGGGAGTTTATTTACAAGCCATTGAAATAACAACTTTTATGATGTCTACCCACACATTTATTTTCACTTATTTCTTTTAAAATATTCTGACTTGTCTGATCAAGTGTTTTTTGCATTTGTTACTGTTCAACAGTGGAGCAGGTTCCCACAAAAAGTGGTTGGCTCTCCTTCCTCGGAGGTTTTTCAGCAGAGGTTGGATGGCCACTTGTCATGGATGCTTTAGTAGAGAATTCTGTATTGCAAAGGGTTGGACTAGATGACCCTCAAGGTCCCTTCCAGCTCTACCATTCTATGATTCAGACTAGACAGACCTCCAATTTGACACAGCAAGGCAAGCAGGTTATTTTCTTAAACACCACTGGTGAAATTAGAGAAGGATTATTTGGTTATCTGAATGGAAATGAGGCAGGTAGACTGTTATACAGGACAGTCTACCAGGAGCATCAATCTTGAAAGAATTGCACTGGCTGCCAAAATATTACAGGGCCAAATTCAAGGTGCTTAAGATGGCTTATAAAGCCCAATGACAACTTGGGACCTGGATACCTCAAGAAGTGTTGTCTCCTGTTCATTTGTATCTTCTGGGAAGGCTCTGTTGCTGAAATTTGCTATGCAGGAACACAGGGGAAGAGCCTTTTTGGTGGCGGTGCCCCAATTGTGCAGTTGCCTCCCTTCTGAGTAACAGTTGATACCAACACATAGCAGTTTTCATTAGTGCCTGAATGATTAGTGGATATTAGTCCATTTTGTTATTCTGGATGGTTTGATCTTTCTCGCCTGATATTTATAATGTGTTGCTTCAGTTTTAATGTCCCCTACCCTGGGACTGCCCTTTGGCAATATAGGGCAAGATAAAAGGAAAAGCAACAAATAAATCAAGCGAAGAACCAAGGTGTAAAATAACTCCTGCTGATCAAAGCATTAGTCTAAGAAATCAGAGTACGGCAGTCAATCTACAATGCACGGTTCAAAACAGAAAAAAAGGATTATGCCTACTCTGTTTTGTTACTAGGAATTACACCAGTGCTGGTTAATAGTAATGGGGGGAAAGAACCCTTCCATCTTTTCCAAAGAGAGAAGAAAATTATGGCAAGCATTAAAAGAGTGGAGGTGAAAGAAACTAAAGCTTAACTCCCTCATTACGGTGAAGAGGTCTTTTTAATTATATCCATTAAAATATGATTAGGTTTAAAAATAAAAGGAAAACCAAGTATAAGAGAGTGTTACGCTCATTTTACTTTTCAGAATTAATGTTGCTGC
Source organism: Podarcis siculus (assembly GCA_034642415.1). Classification (NCBI taxonomy): domain Eukaryota; kingdom Metazoa; phylum Chordata; class Lepidosauria; order Squamata; family Lacertidae; genus Podarcis; species Podarcis siculus. The sequence continues at coordinate 3,492,982 of JAXCMG010000039.1, read as the reverse complement.
AACTTTCTATTTTTCTTCCAAGAAATGGAAGGTAGAATTATCAAGCTGGCCCGGGGGGGTGGACGGGACTCACAGCATCCAAGACTTAAAAAGAATCTTGTTCTTAAATGAGTTAATGTATGTATACAGAGGAGATAAAAAAAAGCTTTCCTTAGAAAACAAGGGGGAAAGCATATATATTTATTTAAATGAGGATTTTAAAAAAAAATCCCTTAACATCTCTTCAAAAAATTACACTTATGATTTTTTACAACTGAACCACAACCATCTTGGACCCTCTGCCCAGATCTGAGATAACAAACCATGGTTTGCCATTTCGTGATCAAGCGGCTGACTTGCATGCATTCCCGCAACCCTTCTTCACACACTAAGGAACAAAATCAGAAGCTTGCAGGACCAGGTTTGATATCCTGTAAATGAACTACAGTATGCACAACACATGTTTTGCCACAGTTGGTTTTCAGAGTTCACTACTGGACAAAAGATGGTTTCTTGCAAATGAAAGCATCTGACAAGGGCATCATCTCAAGGACAAACAGCGAAGGATTGAAGTGGGTCAACTCTTAGTGGTTGCTCCCTGTGGTTCATTCTGCTGGAGTTAAAAAGATAAGATATGCCAAACTCGGCTAGCCCTCAGGTCCAACCAGGCTAGATCTCAGACTGTGATAGCTACCAGCCAATTATCCCCAGAAATACACAGATAGAGGACAATGAAAATACAATTCCCCCATTGTTCCCAGCATGACTTGGTTCTCATCATGACTATTAGGTGACCAACAGACATAGCCTCATATTACTGTTTGTCCAACTGTTTCGCTTAGCAATTTTTATCATAAGCTACTTTGTGAGGGAATGCTCAAAAACGCAGGGGTAGAAAGTAATTATAATCTCCTCTTCCATAACTTCACCCAGTTCATTCTCAGGACCCAAATATCACATTCTGCCCACAAGCTATACAGTAGGGAACACCATCAAATATGCAAACACATGCAAACCTAGTTTTCCTTGTTTTCCATTCTTACATTAATAGGAGAGCAGTGAACACAGACTCATGGGAAGAACAAGAACCTCATAATGACTCGAAGGAGGTTAAAGCTTTTCAACAAGGAACACCTTCTCTATCTCTGGTTACAACCAAAGCTAACAGAACATCCGAATTGTGGGACGATGCTATATAAAATGACAAATCTGGATAACAATACATGTTATCCCCAACTGACTCCAGCTTCAAGGCCTCAGGAGAACTGGTGCATGTTGAGCTTAAACTAGGAAAATGATGAATGGTGCATAATTGAAGAAGACAGTGGGATTGGCTGAGGAGCAGGGAGCTAGAAAAGTATGTGCAAGGCTTATTAGCGCTGCTTCCGAACACTAGACAGCCAACATACAGCCCACCTTGTTTAATCCTTCAATCGATTCCAGCAGCACATGTTCCAGCCTTTTACCATAGCTTAGATGGCAGAAAGCAGAGACTATCTAGAGTGCACCTGCAAAGCCAGTACTAGGCAGCTGGATTATTAAAGGGGTAGTGCAAGTCACAGCCACACAAACAGCAGCAACAAGGCTTTTGGTTTAGCCACCAATTTGTGTTCGGGAGTGAACCAAAGACAGGTTTGACTGAAGTGGATGGCCATAGGAAACGACCCTCCTGCCGTCTTGTAAGCTTATGTACAGTGTTGTAACTGATGTCTCTATCCCTGACCTTCTTGCCACCTAGATCATAAGAATGCATAAAAGTTCACTCCTCCTCAGGAAGCTAGGTTGCAACAATGGCAATGGGATAATTAGTAAGCAAAAGGGCCTGAAGCCTCCGCTTTAAGATTCTGGTGCCAGGTTCCTTCAACCAACTGGGAATCCCATAGAACTGAAAATGCAAACTAGACAGAGCAATGGCACTTCCAGGATGAGTCAGGCAACCTCAGGTCAGATCACCTGCACACTCACAGGTGTGCACACTCAGAGTTTCAGGAGCACTCCAGCAGGTGCCAAGAGAACTAACTTGTGACTATCTTTCTAATTAACTTCCCCTGTTTAATTTGGACCCTTATTTAGAATGCTTATTTTAGAAAGTTAGAATATTGCTTTTATATGTGCCTAGAATTGTGAGTGTATGCTGCTGCACTTTGTTGTTAAAACTACCTTTATAATAAATTTATTTTTTTATATTATTTCCATGTGGACCCACCTTTGTCTTTTGGGAGGGTTCAGATACACACATTAAGGACAGCACTCTGTGTGACTCCCGCTAAAGGGAGTGTGCTCTCAGGACCACACGGGTGCTGGTTTCACACAAACCTCCAAACACACGTGTCTATCAGGCCCCATGATAGTATGTCACATGTTAGTATGTCCAAAGCAAGAACTTGTAGGTGCTTGGGGGGAAACAGCAAAGTGAGATAGGGCACAATTTTTCAGGCCATCCATGACACGAGGACAACATTTGGAGGAAACCCTTTGAAGACCTTCCTTAAACAGCAGGAGTCTCTTGCAACAGAGGCAGACAACTGCTCCATGCCTTACTTGATCATACCTGTGCCAGCAAGGAGTGGTAACACAGTGGTACCTCAGGTTACAGACGCTTCGGGTTACAGACACTTCAGGTTACAGACTCTGCTAACCCAGAAATAGTACCTTGGGTTAAGAACTTTGCTTCAGGATGAGAACAGAAATCATGCAGTGGCAGTGGGAGGCCCCAATAGCTAAAGTGGTGCTTCAGGTTAAGAACAGTTTCATGTTAAGAACGGACCTCCAGAATGAATTAAGTTCTTAACCCGAGGTACCACTGTATGCTTTTAATAAACATGAACGCTTAAATTTCATAACAGTAATTGGAAAGAGAGTCTCATCCTAAACCTGATGCATTATCAGACAGTTTATCCTCACCTTGCAAGCTCCTTAATTAAGTTTGCTATGCGCCTCTTGTCTTCAGGACATAAATCCTTTAGAGAGGCACTCTTCATTCCTCCTTTGTCAGGGACCTGAAAATTAAAATCAGCATTTTAAAAAGCAATCATTAACATGGAAGAAGTGTTTCTGAATCTACAATAAAAGTATTTCAAGCACCAGAGGCTGCATATTCAGCCCCAGATGAATTAAGAACTGAAGAGAACACAAGTTTTTAAACAATAAAAAATCAACCAGTAGGATAATTTCCCAAATTGTGTGCTGGAGGATTCGCCATTAAATTGTGCTTCTAAAGATAAGCTCCAGCTGGAGGGAAAAGTTCGAAAGGGGGTGGGGGAAGGAGAGTGCAGCCAATTTACCCATTCTGTAATCCTTATTAATGATTTTATTTATTAATTGGTTGACAATGCAGTTTTTCCAGGAGCAAAAGATTGCTCTGCCTAAGGTGCTATTGAGAAAAGTGTACAAAAGTCAACCCATGAATATATAATATAACTATCGATACAATATGATGTGTGAATGTTAAAGGCAACCTTGTTAAATGCAAGTCATAATAATAGGAGGGAAATTGTTTATCATTTCAATAAGTACTATTCAAGATTTAAAATGCTTGAATTTCCCCCCTCTGTGGTTATTTCAGAATTCGGCATTTAGTTCAGTCCGGTGCAGTTCACAATTCAACATGCACTCCACGGCTCGGTCAAAGCTGATGCTGCTCAAAGACGTAAAAGGAGCTCCAAAACCCTCACAGTCGATAGAACTAATGTGCCTGCCATATCAACCCCACTTTGCTACTGTGCAGGGACTAAAGGAAACTGAAAACCTCAGGTTACTGCAGCAATGAAAATCTCACCGCCAGTGCTTTGGTCATCCTCCCTTACTGTAAGAACTGGCTAACTTTGCACTCCTTGTCCGCCAGAGGGCATTTCATGCTAAATAAATGCACAGTTCCCTTCAGCTCTCTGCATGCATGTAACAGCTAAGTCTTGAATTTCCACAGCTAATACAATGTGCACCTTCAGAGAGCTGAGTTGGGAGTCTTCCATTATATTCTCAATTTCAGTCGTGTAATAGTACCTTTCTTCAGCACCTTTCTCCACAGTGAATAACACAGCAGCAGAACAAAAATACTGAGAATGAACTAGAAATTACTGGACTACGCAGAGATGAAATCCAAGAGTAGTTAATGACTAATGCTTGAACAAAACGGTGGTTTAGAGGTTCAGGAAGGATCTTTTTAGAGAAGGTCCCAATGTACAACCTGCCACACCTTGCACAATCACACCAGTTGCTGCCGCTACTGCTAACCTGCTGGAGCAAACTCAACAGAGCCTAAATTTTAAAACTGTTTCAACACAAACACATATATACACAATACAGACATGAATATAAACATGGGTATTCCTTAGATCCCAGTCCTTGTCTAGGCATTTGTGTCTCTGCTTTGTGCAAGAGTTAAAAACAACCACCCATTTTTCTGGTGAAGTGACAACTCAACCCTCTAATAACTAGTATAGGGTAATCCTACAGCACAGGGCCCCAGCCCCATAACTGTACTCTTGCCAGGACAAGAAGAGCTCAACAAGGATGCAGCAGCAGTAGTTCTCCTTCATCCTGCTGCTTCCATTTTGTACACAAAGGGGAGAAGGGTACTTCTTCAGTCAGCCTTACAAATAAGTCAAAAAGTTACTAGCCTGCAATATTTGTTTTGCCCCCTCCTTCAAAGTCAGCATGGAAACACAATAAAAAGTGCCTTCTTCCATGATGGATGGTGGAGGAGAGACACTCTGATAGTCCACTGTGTTTTTTGTGCTGACTGTGGATGAGATAAGACTACTCTTCCTTTATAGCTAGCCAAGAAATCAAGTGAGCTGGCTGCTCAGTCACCTGCATGAAATTCCTGGTTGCCTGTGGCTACTAGGCAAGTCGTCAAATACAAGGCAGTCTGCAGTGATTTTAGAACCCATCCCTTTCACCTTTTGAGTCTTTGAACACATGGATGTCTCCATCCCCTTAGGTGCCACTTTAAATTGGCCATAGGCTAACAACACAATGCTTTTTCCCCCTCTGAAGAGCTTGCCATTTCTTGCCAACAGAGGCCTGTGGGAAAGATCACAAAGAATGAACAAAGGGTATGTATCTCTTCTATTTGATGCCTCTTCAAGAGCATGACTGGGAGTTGTGGCTAGACATTACCAAGAAAACATGCCCTTCTGGGTTCAGCTACTCCTTTCAAAGAAGTCTTCAAAAGCTAATAAAATTATTATTTTAAGCCCTCTTTGAAATGGATAGAAGCGATCAACCTGTATCGAGTGATGTTTCTCACAACCCCAGGCATTAAAAGAGCTTCATTCAAACCTTTTGATTTGTGTTTAATTTAAACAAGCTTTTCACTCAAAGCACTTCAAGTTAACAGCTGCAGGTTACATCTGCAAAAACTTTCTCCGCACTTCTCAAAAAAGGATGACTAGTTCCAAAGGCAACAGCTCACTCCCTACATTCACACCAAATAGATGCTCTCCCGTTACGTTTGAGAGAAGCACCCATTGCAGGTACCCTGAGTCAAGTAATTTCTGCAACACGTATCCTTGGTGGACACTATGCATAGGCCTTTTAAAGGAGCAGCTTTTTCAAAATCTAGAAAAACATGAAGGAAAGCCTGGTTTGCAGGACTGTCCCAAAACACACTGGGGAACACTGCACTCCCAACGATATTCACTAATTCACCAGCATGAAATTTATGACTGGCAGATTATCTGCCTAGGTATCAAGAGGAAGTCATACTTTTTTTAGAAAAGGCACATTGAGAGAACACATTTAAGTCTTAACAAGCTGTGGGAAAAGGGAGGGCACTCCCTGAAAGCTGGTGGCAGCAACCAAACAGCTAAGCAGGGGCGAAATGATGGAGATATAGCATGGAAGAAGGAGATCGTCTGAAGAGAGAAGTCAGTAACGTACCCAGCGCACAGATCCAGGGGAGAACCAAATCTCATCTCAGCCACAAATTCAAATGGCAACCTTCAAAACCCATGTCTCAAACCCCACAATATAGGGACTAATACATACAGGGTTGTTGTAAGGTTTGCAATATTACACGCACAGCTCTGCACTGCATGTTGTATAAGTGATGTAAGTGTAAGTGATGCATTACTTCAATATAGGAGCTGCACACAGACCAGAAGGGTGGCTGAGCCAAGCCAGAAATGGCTGGCAGCTCTTTAAGCCATGGAGAGAACTTTACTAAAGGACGTACAGAGCAGAATGAGAGGCATGGCATTGCCATGAGTGAGAGGAGGGGAGGAGGGCATAAGGCTGAGGCTACCAACTGCTTGTTTATGCAATCTCAACCATGCCAGTAGGTCATTCTGCTTTGACCAAAGCTAGGTTAGCAAAATCTTCTTCTCTATGTTCTGGTGTTTGCTGGTACTTTGTGCAGAGAACAGCACAGTAAACAGCTTGGCTTCCTCTTCACCTTGACATTTGAGGTGGAATCTGGCAGCTGAAGCAGCATCGCAAAACAAGGATTTACCAAGCCACCAAGATCCACAGGATTCAGGCAGAAATGCCCCTTCTTTCACTTCTGAGGTTATGCAATCAACTCTCAGAAAGAATCCCGCATGAGGATGGAGAAGATACAGGCAAAAAACAATTCACCGCAGTTCCTGCACTTACTCTCCAGGAAGGTCTGCCTGGTGACATTAACAACCTTGCAGCACCAGGCTAATGGGGAGGGGATTCTGTGGATGCCACAAGAACCACAACCGGTGACCCCAGATGTACCTCCTTCTCCTTGGAGCTGGATGAAATGGGATTATAATGCTTACTGCTGTTTCTGTATTTATTTTTGGAGGAACATTGTTGAACGCAGCAGGTAGAGCATGAGACACTTAACCTCATGGTTGTGAGATGGAGCCTCACATTGGGCAAGAGACTCCAGAATTGCAGGGGGTTAGATCAGATGACTCTTGTGGTCCCTTCCAACTCTACAATCCTATGAGTCTATGTACCTGAAAGTCTTTTAATCATCTGCAGTTTTCTAAATACCCAGAAATGTTTGTTTCTATTAGGCAACAGACACATAGAAGGAAGGAAGGAAGGAAGGAAGGAAGGAAGGAAGGAAGGAAGGAA
>JAXCMG010000039.1:3457315-3485940 GCA_034642415.1 Podarcis siculus | reverse complement strand
GAAGGAAGGAAGGAAGGAAGGAAGGAAGGAAGGAAGGAAGGAAGGAAGGACTGGGATTCACCCCTCCAGCACCTCCAGCCTAGATGCTTAGACCTTTTATCTCTTTGGGATGTTTTATTTAAAATGTATTTTTTTATTAAAGATTTCTTGGTTTACAAAAGTATGTGCAATATCTCTTTTTTTCAAGTTACATTTTCTACAGATCAGCTTCATTTGTTGAGACATTTGTGTTACATTAGGAAGAAAAAGGGGGGAAGAGGTGGAGGGGCCATAGTGGGTGGGGGTCGGGTGGCAGTCTTTCTATTTTACTTAATGTATGTGTGGGGTTTTGTGTCAGCCTCATTTGTGCAGGTTCACGTTGCTATTTGCTTGTGTTCCTTTGGTGGTAAGTGAAGTTGGGGTTGGCCTAGGGCATGGGTAGGCAAACTAAAGCCCGGGGGCCGGATCCAGCCCAATCGCCTTCTGAATCTGGCCTGCAGACGGTCCGGGAATCACCGTGTTTTTACATGAGTAGAATGTGTGCTTGTATTTAAAATGCATCTCTGGGTTATTTGTGGGGCATAGGAATTCATTCATTTTTTTCCTTCAAAATATAGTCTGGCCCCCCACAAGGTCTGAGGGACAGTGGACCGGCCCCCTGCTGCAAAAGTTTGCTGACCCCTGGCCTAGGGTGTTGTTGCTTGTTTGTGATTGGCTGTGGTGAACTTTGTTTTCATGTGTGAGTGGGGTCGGTGGATGTTTTTGAATCAGGTTAGCAATATTGATTCGCATGCTGTTGGTGGATTCTCGTCGTTGTCTTGTTGGGCTGTGATATGATAAAGGGGAGCCATACCGGGGTAAAGGCATCTTCTTCTATTTGTCCCTTAGAGAGACATGTTACAGATAAAATACCTGCTACACACCCTCAACCCTTGGGATAGGGTGGGAAACAAAACAATAAAAATAAATTGAGATATCAGTTCTTTTCTGAAATAGTGCTGTACTTTTCGTTTGCACCACCCAATCAAATCACATCTTGATTTATGACTCAGCTACACCAGCCCAGCTGGGCAGCAATTGGGCAACAGTTCCTCTTTGGAAACAAGGGCTTTCACACTTTCCAATTTGCCCTGTAAAACAGATCGGCCTCAGGGAAAAGAAGAACTAGATGACTAATTGGTTTAGTTGCTCCAGGTTTTTAAACTAATATATACTATGTTATTATAATCATCATCATTGGAGGGGGTGAGCTAACATGTAATATTCTCTTTCTGTGATCCCTGCTTTGTTGTTTTATAACCCACTATTGCTTCTTTAGACAGAGGCCCATTAGTCATAGCTATAAATTCAATAAAGGCAGTGTAAGGATGCACTTTTACAGCAGCTCCTATACAACTGAAGTTTACGTCTTCCACTTTAGTGACACTGTAATGTATTCAAAAGGAGCACTGCTCACACTGCAGGCATAAACTGCTGCTTTCTGAGGGGACGATCTTTAACTCTCCGCCTCAATCTCTCACACAGCCATGGTTCTGCCCACGAGGGTAAGGCAGTTCTGATAACCTGAATTGCTCTTTTCAAGAACATTCTGCTAGAGGGATGGTAACTCAGTGGGTAGAGTACATGGCTGGCACAGAGAAGGGTCGAGGCTAAAAATAATAATAATTTATTATTTATACCCTGCCCAACTTGCTGGGTTTCCCCAGCCACTCTGGGTGGCTTCCAACAAAAGATTAAAAATACATTAAAACATCAGCCATTAAAAACTTCCCTAAACAGGGCTGCCTTCAGATGTCTTCTGAACATCAGATAGTTGTTTATTTCTTTGACATCTGATGGGAGGGCATTCCACAGGGCAGGCGCCACAACCGAGAAGGCCCTCTGCCTAGTTCCCTGCAACCTCACTTCTCGCAGGGAGGGAACCGCCAGAAGGCCCTTGGCGCTGGACATCAGTGTCCGGGATGGACAATGGGGGTGGAGACGCTCCTTCGGGTATACTGGACCGAGGCCATTTAGGGCTTTAAAGGTCAGCGCCAAAAATTTTAATTGTGCTCACAAACATACTGGGAGCCAATGTAGGTCTTTCAAGACCAGTATTATGTGGTCTCAGCTTAATCCAAAGTTACTGTGTTCTATGTTATAAATTGTGCACTGATACTTGTTTCTTTTTGTTTTCAATATATTTTTTATTAGCAAAAAAAAAAACCACACACACACATGTGTACGTGTGCGTGTGTGTGTGTGTGTGTGTGTGTTGCAAGCATTTTTTTATTCTGAAAGTGTTGCCCAGAGAAAAAGGTTTGAGAACCACTACCCTAGAGAGCCACAGCCGGTGGAAGATAGCAGCCTTGGTGAACCAATGTCTGGCCCAATAAAGGGAAGCTTCTCAACAGAGAATGTGGAAGCTGATTACTGAAGAAGCTTGTCTTTGCCCCAAAGACAAGAGAGACCTGCTGGGAGGAGGCAGCAAATCTCCAAGGAAAAGCACTGGGACACCTCGCCAGCCAAACTACCCCCACCAACCCCCCATTGACTTCCAGCCCCAAATAAGAGGAGCAGGAGGACATGCCTCTTTTTGACAAATCCCTTGCAGCTGCCGGTTCATGCTGAAAGGCAGCTCATCTGTCACAACACTATACACAGCTGCAAGAACAGGCAATGACGGAGGTGTATCCAGAGTTCTGACTCCCTAAAAGAAGCTTTTAATCCTTAGGCACTGTGACAGGAACTGGTCCTACTTGCTCCATTCTGGCCCCAGGCTTGCAAGCGTTAATCTAGCCACAGTTACAAATGCTGAAGTAAATTTTTAGATGCCTGGACAAGGAAGATTTTTCAAGGCCTGCACAATTACTTTATCCTTGCACCTTGAACGCCACAATGATTGCACGAAAAAAGAAGAGGGGAAAGGATTCTAAGCCAGATACAAACAGCCACTTTTCAGCTGTGTGTGAATAAAGCAGAAACAGTCTGCATCAACATCAAAAGTCTGCATCCAATTGGACTGCCATCGCTGCCACCATCCAAGACCACGTTTACATTATATCTCATTTGTTTCAGTATTTTAACACTGTAAACTGCCCTGGATGCCTTGGTAGAAAGGCAGCATATAAATGTCATAAATAAATAAAACAATAAGTAAACTTCACATTGTCATCCTCCACAGGTTTACTCTGTCCTGCTGAGTTGAACGGACTTCCAGGTTACCTCTGCCACAGATTGCAGCCTCAAGAGTTCTGGTTTCATTTGCCCTTCTCTGTACTAACCTGCTGCCCAGGTGCTTGGCCTGCACTTTTCCAGGCATCCATTGGAGCAGGAGCAGCAGCTGCAGGCACCTTTGCCTTCACTTCCGCTTTCTGACCTTTCAGCAGGTGTCTTGCTCTAAAATTCCTCTCTGTGGAAATTCCTAGAGATTGAACAGACAAGATCAGGAAAACTTCCAACTTGTTCTTACAAAGCACCTCCCACACTGAAGCATCCCACAAAAAAGAGGAAATGAAAACAGCACCCTCCCCCACCCCTTTAAAAAGCTTAAGCAGCAGCCCAGCCCAAGGAAAAACTCTTCATTAACAAAAACAAACCAGCCCAGACTTGAGAAGGCCCAAGGATAACCCTGCCCAACACCAAGAACCCTGCACCTTGGACTTACTATTCCCGTCAGGAGACAGGGGCCGAATGCTTGGTTCAAAGAGTCCTGCATGGTTACACCACAGACCAAAGATTAATAGTCTTTTTATAGACCCCAGTTATCATATCAGCTGCCTGACTATTCTCAACATTTTTATAAGAATAAGCTCAATTATTCTGTATACCAAACAGATTTTTAATGGGTTTGGAGGTACTTAATAAAGTTTTATAATTCCATGAGCAACTAGCTTATCCTTCTCCCTACCATTTCTTTTACAATTATGAAGTTGACAATCACAACACAGAACCAAAGACCAGGGAGAGGAGTAGAGAGGAGGACAAGACTAATTTTTGCTGCCTTGTTCCTATACTCTTCACAAGGCAATTAGAGAAAGTTCCCTTACTTCTGTCATTTGGATCTGGAACATCCTATAGCATGTAAACGTAAAGGTAAAGGGACCCCTGACCATTAGGTCCAGTCGTGGCCGACTCTGGGGTTGCGGTGCTCATCTCACTTTATTGGCCGAGGGAGCCAGCGTACAGCTTCCGGGTCATGTGGCCAGCATGACTAAGCCGCTTCTGGCGAACCAGAGCAGCGCACGGAAATGCCGTTTACCTTCCCGCCAGAGCGGTACCTATTTATCTACTTGCACTTTGATGTGCTTTCAAACTGTAGGTGGGCAGGAGCAGGGACCGAGCAACGGGAGCTCACCCCGTTGCAGGGATTCGAACTGCCGACCTTCTGATCAGCAAGTCCTAGGTTCTGTGGTTTAACCCACAGCGCCACCCGCATCCCCCTATAGTATGTAATTCACTACATATCAATGTGGGGGGCTGCTTTGGCATAGCCAAGCTTCTCTCTGGCTTTGAAGGGCACAGCCAGCACCCAAGAAGTGGGTAGGTGGCAGCAATCAGAACGATACAGAGACTGCAAGCTGATCAACCAGGGCTGAATCATCTGCCAGCAGAAAAGAACTTCTTAGATATGAAACATGGAGAAAATTAAGGCACAGAAAATTCATCTATCTTCAAGAGACATATGTTTCCTGACATGTCACTAACTTCAACTTCTAAGGGTCAATACAGAGAACACAGGAACCGTCTCTGGGGCTGACAAAAATATGTATCATTGAAGCAGCACATTGGACTTGCTGTTAGCTGGGTTAAGTTCTTGAAATTATCCATGAAAATCTTTCATTTTTCCCCCCCAGTAAAAACAGTCAGAATATAGAAGCAGGTCAAAGTAGGCCAACAAAACTCTGTCTCACCTTCTCTGATACCTCTAAGTAAGGAAGGGCCAATTAGGAGTTGGCTAGGCAAGCAAATGAAACTAGAGCCCAGCTCTAATTCATCAGGAAGTCAGTGCATACAATGAAACTATTCACAGTTTGATCTATATATTCCCAGGGTAGGGCCAGAAGGAACATGATGCCATGACCTATTGGAAGCTAAGAAGGTCTAGGTCTGGTTAGTGCTGGGTGGGAGACTGCCTGAGATCCACAGATGCATACATGCTACCTTGGGCTCCATGATGGAAGAGACGGTTAAGTGTAAGTAAATAAACATGTAAATATGAGCAGCTAGAGATCAAATGTTGCTAAATGACAGCTTTAAGCCATTTCTCTAGCTCTAGGAGGAGCACCTGAAGGCTGGCTGCCAACCTGTGAAAATGAGATGATAGTGTCTAAAAGCACGCCATGATTTTTCCAGCCCCCCAAAAGACCTGAAAAGGTTGTATCCCTAAGTTATCATTGGAACTCTTTTACTTCTAGCCCTCTCCCCAAAGTTACAAACCCCCAATCTCATTTTATGACCCATTGCCGACATATGAGTGTATGTGCCGTATGCACAGAGTGAATCTGAATCAGGTCCTGGCCCAAGTCACTACCCAACAAGTCAAGTTAAATTTGGCAACCATTCAAAGATTATACCTGGAACATAGACAGGTGGCTGCTCTTCATCTGAAACTGAATGCAATTTCATTCAAGGAAAGCAAGGGCAAAAGGTTTGTTCCATTCTACATTTTACATTCTGAAAATATTACATAGTGGTACCTTGGTTTACAACCATAATCCATTCCGGAGGTCCGTTAGTAAACCAAAACAGGTTGTAACCCAAGGCACGCTTTCGCCAATGGGGCCTCCAAAAAAACGTTGTGTGTAATCCAAAAAAAAATAGGTTGTAATTCAAAAAAAGTTCGCAAACACACACTTCCAGGTTTGACGTGTTTCTATTCCAAAACGTACGCAAACCAGACTGTTTGGAAACCAAGGTACCACTGTAGTCTTAAAAATCTTCTGCATCAAAATAGAAAGTTCAGAAGCAGCGGACAACTGACTAGGAGACCACCAAAGCAGACATTTCTGTAAATCCACTTTGTTATTACTCTTAAAGAGACCTCATTTAAAAGGTTGTCCTTTATTAAAGACCCTGTAACTAGCTCAATCACAGAGATAATGAGCCACATTTAATTGTATTAGCCTTGATTATAAAAGCAACTCCTGGAGGCTATACATTCAATGCATGCTCCTCAGACTCTGATTATGGACACAGAGAGACTAAGCTTTACACGCACACATTTTTTAAAAAGTTTTCTGGGGCTCTTACAAGCAGGTACTGGTATCTGATGATCAGGAGAGAAATCTGGGTGAACTGCACCCGCAAGACCATAACCTGGGACCCTTCCCTGTTATACCATCCAGATTGCCTTCAGACTGCGTATCTTTAGCAGTCATCTATCAACTCATGGTGGATTCAATTAAGTTAACAACAGCCCATTGCCAAGCATTGGCAGCAAGTTACATCCAAGAAGTTGTTCTCTGCACATCATCTCTTCTAGATGCTGAAAGGAAGTTCTTACTCTGCCCCAGTGGGCCAGAGGGGAGCAACCAAATGGAGACTAAAATCCATTTGGAAAGATTTAGTGTAAATACATCAGCCGATGACCCATGTATGCAAGTTAGTTCATAAAAGATGTGAGCATAATAATACCAAACAGAAATCAACAACAAATTATATATAAATGAATTCTGGGGAAGAGTACTGTATATCCGAATGAGAGAAAGGAACAATATATGCAGATAATGATTACATGGAAAACAAAATAGCACGTTTATGCAATTACTTGCATATACTGTTCCTTATAAGGTACACTGCTCCCTTCCTCATGATTCATTTACATACAATATGCTGTTGATCTCTCTTTGATATCTTTATGCTCACATCGTTCATGAACTAAAATGCATTCACTTATCTTCTGCCAATATGTTTAAAATTATGTTTTTGAAATATATTTTAGCTTCTTGGGCCCACTTACACTCATCCACCCCAGCAGATTAGAGTCTCATTTTCTCATCAGTTACATGCACTCAGAATGTGACCATATAGTGTTATCGTAAGCTGCTCATCTAACTCTTTTAAGCTGGAGGTGCAAGATGTGTACCCCTCCCTCAGAGCCTTAAAGATATTAGAATCATAGAACTGCAGAGTTGGAAGGAATCCTAAGGGTCATCTAGCCCAGCCCCCTGAAATGCAGGAAAATGAAGGTGGCCCTTATGAGGATCAAACCTGCTGCAACCTTGGCATTATCAGCACCACGCTCTAACCAACCGAGCTGCCTAGTGCAGGATAGCCTTCTTTTGCAGAACTGTGATGCAAAGTCTCTAAAACCACTAACTTTGCCTCTGGGAGCCTGGAGGTCTGAGCCTCCATTTCTAGCGCGATATGTATGACAATTTGGTGGCCGGGACCCTCAGTTGTTTCTGCTGAGAGTGGGACACCTAATTCTGCTGCCAAGGATCGAAAGGACGGTAGGAGGGAGTGATGAATAGGCTATGGGTCTGTTTTGCAGGGTCACGAGACATGGGGTCACTTGGTGAAGGGAAGAGGCTATGGAGGCAGAAATTTACTAAATAGGACACGTCCCCCAAGACATACAGAAACCTCAAGGGCCATGCAATATACTTCTCCCCACCACCAGCCCCGTCTTCCCCATGACGGCAGCCAGCAAAGTTACCAAAACTTCCACCAAAGGGAACCACAAACAAAAGCTGAAATCAGCTGCAGCAGCTCAGAGTTGGCGGGGGAAGCCGGAAGCCCCGAGTTCAAGTCTCCCTTCAGCGCGACTATCAGGGTTGCTACGCTGTGCGCGGAATGGAGACTTCGAAGGAGCTATAGGGGAATTTAACATACTGGCAGCAGCATTTGTACTAGAATACGAAGCCGCAACATTTCCAACCTGCTCTTTCCCTGTGGAGTCCAGGGCGCCTCACAACAGCCCTGCAGAGGAGGGCGAGGGGCGAGAGAGAGCGAGGCTGGCAGGCCAAGGTCCCCCCGCCCTGGGAGTGGGGGCTTCCCCCGTAACCCCCGGGCCTGGCTCCGCACTCGGCGGGGCGTCTTTCCTGAGGCAACGGAGGCGGCTCTCTGCACATGCTCAGGAAACACGGCAGCCTTGGCCACCGTTTATCACCGGCCCGCCGCCAAATTAGCCCCCCCCCCCCCGCTTTTCCTTCCCCCCCCCCCCCCCCCCCCCCCCCCGCGAGCTCCTCCTGAGGGAAGGATACGGTCCTTACTCCAACGAGCAGCTGCTTCCGGCCCCGGCCCCGCGGCCACATCCGCCATCTTGAAACAACCGCCACTCCCAGCGTCCCCCCGCCCTGCCACGCCCCCCACGCCCGACTCCGACCTCCCATTGGCTTACGGAACCCGGGCTTTGCCCAGATACGGCGCAAGTGACGCGCTGTCGGAGGAGCCGGCCAATGGGGAGGACTCGGAACGGACGGGGGGGGGGGGAGATAGGGAGGAGGAGGAGGAGATGGAGCCGGCTCTCCCATTGCCTTCTGGGAGTTGTAGTGCCTGCTCTCCATTTCTTCCCCCCCTACAGAACGGCGAGCGAAAGGAACTGAATGAAACGGAGGACTGCGATTCCCGAAAGCCACCGCGGCGGGGCTTCTGAGCTACGGGTCGCGAGAAGGGGCAAAAGGCGCTCACCAGGTGCTGCCCGCCACCCTTTGGCTGTTCGTACAGGTGTGCAGGCGCAGGTGGTCAGGGGCTGATGCGGGAAGGAGGAGGCAGAGGATGGAGGAGAAGGCCCTGCGCAGCGTGAGCAGCTCCAGCAGCACCAAGCCCTACCTGGAGAAGCTCACCCTGGGGGTGACCCGCATCCTAGGTAAGGTGGAGGTGACATCCCTGGTTGCCATGGAAACGGCCGAGGGATGGAGCCGCAAAGAGCCTTTCTTCCCTCTTGTTCATTGCATGGCGCTTCCCCCTCAAAACAGCCCTGTGAGGGAGGGCAGGCTGACCTATATTTTTCCTCACAACATCCCTGTGAGGTAGGCCAGGCTGACCTATATTTTCCCTCACAACAGCCCTGTGAGGTAAATTCTTCTCCCCTCCCCTACCTTCCCCAACCTCCTTTCCCTCAAGACTTTTCCTTCTGGTTTTCCCTTGGCAACCCTTTCCTGTTTTGTGGGGCCCGTTGCAGTAGGACCCCCTCCTAAAGTGGCTCTCTGCTATCAACCTAGCTTCCTTCCGGGCTTGAGAATCTCCGCAGCCAGTTATTTCCTCTCAGCCTAACCTGCCCCGCAGGGTCGTTGTGATGACAAAATGTGGGAGAAGATAATGACGTTCAACATCTTGTGCTCCTCTGAGCAAAAGTGGGAAATAAATGTTTGAACAAAAATGCGCCAGGGCTACTTATTTTATTGCATTTTTATTACAAGTTTACCTCCAAGGAGCCCAATGTGGCATAGATGGTTCTCTCCCTCCTCATTTAATCACCACCACAACACTGTGAGGTAGGTTAGACTGACAGGCACTGACTGACACCCACCCGCTGCCCGGTCACCTAGTGAACTTCTTGGCCAAGTGGGGATTCAAACTCTGGTCTCCCAAGTCTCAGCCAACACTCCAGCCACTGCACCACACTGCCTCTCCTTTGACCTTAAAGGTAAAGGTACCCCTGCCCGTACGGGCCAGTCGTGTCCGACTCTAGGGTTGTGCACTCATCTCACTTAAGAGGCCGGGAGCCAGCGCTGTCCGCAGACACTTCCGGGTCACGTGGCCAGCGTGACGAAGCTGCTCTGGCGAGCCAGCACCATCGCAGCACACGGAAACGCCGTTTACCTTCCCGCTATAAAGCGGTACCTATTTATCTACTTGCACTTAGGGGTGCTTTCGAACTGCTAGGTGGGCAGGAGCTGGGACCAAAAGACGGGAACTCACCCCACTGTGGGGATTCGAACCGCCGACCATACGATCGGCAAGTCCTAGGCACTGAGGTTTTACCCGCGTCCCCCTTTGACCTTGCTATGGCATAAAATCCTGCCTGGGCCGTCTCATGTTTTGGGACTGACCTTCGGCACACTTGCCCCCCCCCCCCCCAATAAGTTACCTTTGCTTGGAGGGAAAATACCTGCTACTTTTTCCTCTTTTTAAAGGACTGCCTTCTCCAAAGTGTACATGGCTCTTTTAATAGTGTAATCTTCTGTTTTGCCCCTGGGATATTTCTAATCTAACATCCAGGCTTTTAAGACAGAATTTCCCGTTTGATCTAGGATTTGGTTCAGGCCCCTTCAGAACCTGCCGCTCACTCATCCCTCGAAACCTTTGTGCAACCTCCGTCCCCCATCCTGCCTGTGTTCCCTTTGATCTCAGGAGAACCAAATTCATTCTGTTTATAATTTGCCGGCTTGTTAAATGCTCCCATGGCAGTGGTGCGGAGGAGGAAGGCCCCGCTGGATGACTGGCCCTTTCCATAAAGGAGATCTGTATTTTCGTATTAAGGCTGGAACTAAATGATTTTAGGCGTGAACCCCAGAATAGAGCACCGGAGACTGTTTTGCAGGGAGCCCAGGGGGATGAACTAAATGACCTAATAGGATTTCCCCCATCTTTTACCTTTGATACTTCAAAGGGCTCCCTAAGGGTGGGGCCCCCTATCTGTCCTCTTCTATTTTCCATGCAGAAACCTAAGATCTGCCTGCTTGATAGCTTCCAAACACCGTGTGCTGTGGAGCGACTTTCTTCCTCTAATTACGTCTTCCCCCAAACCAGTGACCTCTGGGAGATTTGGAGCTGATGGAAGCTGTAATGCAGTGGTGTGATGGGCCAGCTGGATGCAGAGAAATGGTGGGAGGCACAAGCTAGGGAACCCCCAGGGGAAGAAGGCTCTTGGAACCAGAATCAAAGAAAAGCCCTCAACGACTAAGACCCAAATTATCTCAGGGCCTTCCTGATTCCTAGTTCTTCAAGCACTGAGAATCTCTGGTGGTTCCCAGCACCCCCAGTTTCATCTAGTCTTCACTCGGGATGTACCCTTTAGTGTGACAAGCCAAGCCCTGTGGAACTCCCTGCTACTAGAGGTTTGTCCTTCAGAGATCTTTGGAAAGCTTTGTTTGGTTGTACGTTTACAAACTCAGTTAGAGGTGTGAGCTTGCTTTTGTTGTGTAATGTTACTGACATTAGGTGTAATTTGAGACAAACATATGCCTATCAACAGAAAGAAAGCTTTCTCTTTTCTGATGTTACATTTTTGTTAGAGTTCAAAATCCCTCTTCGCAACAACAGGTCATGGAGAACTGTAGAATAGCCAATGCTCCTGAAAAGAAGCATCCATGCAGTTTCTGGCAATATTCCCCAAAAATATTTTTATACTATACTATACTAAAATGTTTAAATGTTTTTTTTTATTCTCCCCGCCACACTTGCCTTTCTCCCCCGCCACCCCCTTTGAGAAACACTACTCTCAGGGGTGTTGGACATGTCCCCACAAATTATTCTCCCTCTGTTAAATTGGGCTATAATGATGAACTGAAGAATCAGGGGAATCTCACCTGCTGTTGGGTCCTGCTTTGTAGAGCACTGTCCGTGTGTGCGACGCACCCTTCCTCTCGATGCTGCCGCTCTGATAGCTGTTAGTTTAGGAGGCACGAGTTTTCAGGGCATGTAATCCAGGGCAGCAGAGAACCGGACATAGCGATGACATCAGGCAGCAGGCAGGCAGCTCAAGAAGAGGAGCAATGCAAACCTGGACAGAGCTGGCTCTGCGGATGCAAAGTTATAGATGCAGCAGGGCAAGGGGTCAGTCTTGACATAGGCTGACAAGAATGCTGAGGGGGAGAGATGAGAGGGCTCTCAGACAACAGCTGGATACTGCAGGCCTGTCTCTGTCCATCGGGGCCAAGCAAAGTATAGGAGAAAGACAAATGTTGGAAGTGATATAAAGGTCAAGAGGGCCAGCTGCACATCAAGGCTTGTTTGTTTATTAAATTTGTACACTGCCCTACACCCGTAGGTCTCAGAGTGGATCACAACATAAAACCACAGTATGAAAAGCACAAAATACAAGTTAGAAATAAAAACAAGAACAAGAACAAACCAATAACAACTTCTCTTGTTTGCAGGCTAGCACACTCCACAAAGCAAGGATGCCCTCCAGATGTTGGGAAAGGATTGTGGCTTAATGGTAGAACATCTGCATTACACGCAGAAAGTCCCAGGTTCAATCTCCATCATTTGCAGGTAGAGAGCTTCCCTGCCTGAAACCCTGGAGAGCATCTGAACCCTGGAGACAATACTGAACTGAGTGGCCCACCAGTCTGCCTGAGCATAAGGCAGCTTCCTATGTCCCAGTGTTGCAGTACTCCAACTCCCATTTCTACTCCCATTTCTGCACATATAGAATCCTAGCTGCTATTGTTACATACAGAAACAACTTTAACTAATTATAACTGAGCGCAGGTCACCACAACCAAAAACTGCAGTATCTAGCTCACCTTGCAATGATAAACCCTAAATTGAAACAAGACAATTTAAGGAAAATTCACCAGAAACTATGGTTGTTGTTAGTGGCTGTGGACATGACATAACATTACAGCACATGACCCCCTCCCCCCCCCAAGAATCATGGGAACTGCCGTTTACCTCTAAACACAGTGCTATAGGTCCCAGTGCAACACATGACTGGCTTATCCTAGAGATCACTGCGTGCAAAAACTTGTGGTGCCAGAAGATGTTGAGCCTAATATTTACCCTGAAATCCCAACCACCTTTGCCCAGGACAATGTAAGACACCCTGGACTCAGTCATTCAAACAGTTATGTTGAGACTCAGTTAAATTGTCCTGTACTCTAGGGCCCCTCTTTTCAAGTTTGTCTAGATCACGGAGCACCAATTGGTGGAACAGTGTGATAGATGGGTTGGAATTAGGTGGAACGAAGGAAGATTCGGGTTTAAATTGCTATAAAGGCTGATCATTAGATCCAAACATATCTCATAGCTTGATATTGTGCATGAGCTTTTACACACTTCCTCTGTGGTGCGAAAGGCATTATAACGAGGCTTGGGCACAAAACCCAGTCCTAGCTGTAAGTCCTGTTCTTCTCCGATGTTGAGGTGCGGGATGAGTTGTAGACTATTAATATCTCTTCCTTTGCAGGGTACGTCTGCCCCCTTGAAAATCCTGTTTATCGTTTCCGAATCTGTTTCTGGAGTAAAGGACGTAAAGTGGAATATCGTTCATCTATGGCCGACTGCAATGTGATACTAAGAGTCACTAGCAGACCTGATTACGTTAAAATACATGGGTCTAGAGTCAGGCTAGTTACTTATCCAGACCTCATGGCGAGTTCTTTTTGCTGAGTTGCTCTTCAGATGCCCTTATGTCCAAAGGGGCTCCAAGTGAGCTAACCAACCAGCGGGCCATTTCCCCTCTTGCAGGATGGCTTTCTTCTTAAAGAAGAAGAAAATTTCATCAAAAACTTATCCAGTTAATTTACAAGAGAGTGTCGCCCAGGACCCTGCTGCCCAAAGAACATCCCAACTCTTGCCAGTGCTGGTGAAGCCTCCTCAAGCACGTGCAGAGGCCTGGAGGAAGAACCAAGTCCAGCCAGTTGTTTTCCCTGAGTTACTACAGCACCAGGCCAGTACAGTTCAGCGGGTCAACAGCAGACCAGACGAAAAGCATTCTGGGCCTGTGTTCCCAGGTGAGTAGGCAGAACTAGATATCTTTCGGGTTCCTCTTTTCAAGGCCTGCATCATACGAGTCTGGTGTCTCTCTTGGTTTCCTTTTATCTCTGGGCACAAGCCCCACCCACCCCACTCCTGAATAAACATAGTGTAGAGGTCCCGGGCCCTAAGGAAGGCAGATTATCCTCTACCAGGGCCAGGGCCTTCTCAGTGATGGCTGTGACCTGGTGGAATGCTCTGTCCCATGAGACCAGGGCCCTGCAAGATTTAACCTCCTTCCGCAGGGCCTGTAAGACAGAGCTATTTTGCCTTGCTTTCAATTTGAACTGATCTTTATTCCCCTTCCTTCCCTCCCTCTCCCCTTTTTATGAAGATTACCTGCTCTGGAATCCCACACCTAATTCTCCCCTGGTCTCCTCACTGGCCCAAGTAGGACTAATTTAGCCAGCTAGCCCTGGTGATCATCTAATGTTTATTGGATGGATTTTCCCCCTAAATTGATTTTTGAATTCTGAATTTATTGTTATTCATGTTTCATGCTGTATTTTATGCTTTTGTTGTTGCACCAATTAAGTGTTTTAATTTTGTTGTTAGCTGCCCTGAGCCCGGTTTTCTGAACCAGGAAGGGTGGGGTATAAATAAAAATTTATTATTATTAATATTATTATTATTATAGCATGTCCATGGCTACAGCCTGCACCAAAAAAATCATGCATCCACTGTTGCGTGGGGCCACAATGGCGCAAAAATGTGGTTACAAATCACGGATCCACATGGATCCTCAGGATTTTTGCATTGGGCTACTCCAAACTAACCATCAAATCACATGTCTGTGGCCACAGCATGAACCACAAAAATCATATATCCACTGTTTTGTTCAGAACATTTTTTTTTCTTGTTTTCCTCCTCTAAAAACTAGGTGTGTCTTATGGAGCGAAAGATACAGTTTTCGTTTGGCATTTGTGTTCCCTTTTAATAAGAATAATAAGTGCTGGGGAGGCCAGAGATTCACACTGTGGCCCGAAATAACAAGGTGGAGCCAGTAGTCTTCCCAGAGCTGGTACAGCGCCAGACCAGCACCCTTCAGCCAGTCAACAGAAGGCCAGACTCCAGGCAGCAGTGGCACTTGCCCCTGCTGAAAAAGAAGAGCCCCGAGGATTCTGGGCCAGTGTTCCCAGGTGAGTAGGCAGAACCAGATCCCTTTCGGGTTCCCCTTGGCAAGGCCTGCATCATACAAGGCTGGGGTCTCTCTTGGTTTCCTTGATCTCTGGGCACAAGTCCCACCCACCGCACCCCTCCTTTTTAAAGAGACGTGTAACATGGAGCAGGGACTTCTGGGTGGCTGCCCCTCTTCTGCATTGCTGAGGATTGGACTAGGTGGCCCCGCAGGTCCCTTCAGATGCTACAGTTCTATGACCCCTGTTCAGATACGGCATGCATCCACTCATCGCAATAGTCAAGAAGCCCCCTGACAAAGAAATTGCCCTGTTTTTTCGTGTATAAGATGAGGTTGTTGTGGAGTATGGTGGTTAAAGGGTTAACCCCTAGTGGTGTCCTGTATCTGGGGGTGGAGCTTCGTTCAGGAAGCTGCGTCAGTTCTTTGTCTGTGAGTTACTTTCAGTTTTTACGCTGAGAGACGCTGAGACACAGAGCGTGTGTTTTGTTCTCCAGCACAGAGAATGCCTCCAAGTTCTGATGGATTTATTGCTTGTAAGTAAACGCTGTTAAAGAGAGAACAGCTTGTGGACTCTTCCTTACTCTTTCTCACACGGAGGCAACGCTGCGACTCTGCATACTGCTTAAGGTAGCTCCTGACTAAAGCCTGCACTGAGAAACACAGCAGAAGTTTTGTGCAGAGGGAGTGTACTGGACACGCAGTTATTCACAGGTTATGGGAAGCAACGTTTCTTTTGCCAGGTGTGAGAAGAGACCACAAGGAAAGAGGCCAGCTTTGAACTCCTGCCTGAGAAGGGGGCAGTCCTGAGTTCGCTGGTGAAGCAGGAGCTTACAGCAGACTGCATCTTCAGAGGACCGGCTGGCTGAAGCGTGAGTAAAGCTTATAAGCCCCGGGGGAAGATGGCACAGGCTCAAGAGGCTTTTAACGTGCTCTTTGGGAAGCTAACTGGCCCCAACTGGGATGAGTGGTCCGTCAGAATGAAGTACTTGCTACTGGGAGAACAGCTCTGGTCTTGCATGCATCCCCCACTACCTCAAGCTGCTGAGAAAGCTAGTGAGGCTGTGCTGCTCCCGGGGGGGGGGGTTACCGTGTGGCGTGGTCTGAGTCCGGTCCTGGGTCGAGGGTCTGGAGGCTGTCTGTCAAGGGCGAAGCGGGGTCCAAGGCAAGGAGCTGGGCGTGGTCAGGAACTCCGGAAGAGCAGGTCAGGGTGCTGGCAGGAACAGGTTTCCAGCGATGTTGCTCCCACAACCTAGGACTGGGTTGACTGGCCTTTATCTCCTCTGGGGCCTAGGGTGGTCCCGGCCCACAGGTGACTTGCCTCTCCTGGCCTTAAGGCGAGCACTCCTCCTGAGAGAACTTAGTTCCCTCCGCCTCTCTGCCCTGAGCCTCTGCAGCTCAGGAGAGGCTGGAGGGTTACTGGACCCAGAGGCAACCTCACCTTCCCCTGACAGGGCTGGGAGACGAGCACCTGCAGGCAACGGGTCCTCAATCACCTCTGGAGCCAGAGTGGATTCATCTGGTGTCTGCTCCTGAGGATCCGGCATGGGTGTGGGCCCTTGAGATTCAAGCCCCTGCCCTGGCTCAGCCAGCCCTGGAGGCGGGGACTCCTGTGCAGGCTGGGATTCTTCAGATTCAGCCTCTGAATCAGATTCCCAGGCCATCACAGAGGCAGACGTGGCTGCAGCTCTGGAAAAGGAGCAGTGGGTGCTGGGCATACTAAAAGCAAGTGTGGATGCTTGGCTTTTGCCTCATGTAGAGGGCATTAAGGAGTCCCGGGTCGCTTGGCAGGCACTGGAGAAGGCATTTGTAGCCACAGTGGGAGCCAAAGACCGAGAGGGGACTGTGAGCCCAGTGGGGGCTGAAAGGAGCCCAGTGAGGGCTGAAGGCAACGTTCCTGGAAGCTGTTCCTATGCTTCAACACATCTGTGCGATGAACAGGGAGAGAGGCAGAGAGCTGGGAGGAAAGCAGTGGCAAGCTGTTCCTCAGGAAGCTGGGCACCCAGGAGTGGGGGTGCAGACAGCAGCTGTAAGAGCTCTGTTAAAGCCAAAGTCTCCAAGAGTTGTTTTCGCCGTGAGAGCTGTTCTGCAGAGGCTCAGGAATGCAAGGTCAGCCGGCAGATAAGTGACGGTTCTCAGGCAGCGAAGCTTGAGAACACCGGCAGAGGCCCTAGTGGGGGCGGAAGTGTTTCCATGACAACATTGGAATGTCAACAATCAGCCACTCTCTCTTTTATTGTGGACACTGGAGCGACTCACACTCTAGTGCCATCTGGTGGGCTTCTTTGAAATTGCAAGTCTGTGAAAAGTGGACGATATGTGTCATTGGCTGATGGATCGAAGAGACAGTTAACTGAGACTGGCATGTTGTATTGTTCTTTTCTAGATCATGAAGTCCAAGCTTTTGTGGTTCCTGAGATCGCCAACTGTCTTTTAAGTGTGTCCGCTCTTGTAGCTGATGGCTTCAGTGTAAAATTTGCAAATAACGTGTTCTTTTTTCAGGGATGGGAAGAAGCTATACAGTACTGAGTGCAAAGATAGGCTGTTCATGGTGGAGATGCCTATTGCTAATATTGCTGTTGCTGAACCCCCTGAAGAGGCACAAGTGCAGTGTGCAAACGTGCCACCACACAATGGTTGTGTACATCTTTGGCACAGGAGATTTTCCCACACAGGGTGGTCCTACGTTAAAAAGGCCCCGAGAATACTGAGGGGTGTAAGTTTAAGGGATGTGACAAGTTCTTAGATTGCAGAGCCTGTAAACAATCTAAGGTAACCACATGCACATATCCTAGATCCACTAGAAAGACCAGCAGGCCCTTTGAGCTAGTCCATGCAGATTTGTGTGGCCCCATGCAGGTAGTGTCTTTGGGTGGATCCAAACACGTTCTGTTGCTGCTAGATGATTTTTCGAAAAACTGCATTGATTAAAGGCTGCTGCATTGATTAAAGATTGGATCACAGCAGTAGAGATAAGATTTTCCACGAGATTGGTGTCCTTTCAAAGTGATAGAGGCTCCTCATTTACATGGGTACTGCTGAGGGGGGACGGGCGGTTGGTTGTAGCCACCAGGAGGAGATTTCCAGCAGTGATTTCTTTGCTGTGGAAAGGGCTGTTGTTGATTGGCTGCTGCTGTGGCAATCGGGCAGACGATAGGTGACTTGGTTGATGCATGCAATTTGATTAATGGCTACCCCCCCAAAAAAAAAAACAACTCTGGGCAATCCCCTCCCAAAAAAGCTTAACAAGTCTTGGCAATCTCTCCCCATTTTCTAAATACTGAGTACCCAAAAATAGGGGGCGTCTTATACACGGGGACATGTTATACACGGAAAAATACTGTACCTTTCCCTCTCGTCCGCCTCATTTACTCCCCTCTCTCTTTCTCAAGAACTCAGATGAAAACTTTGGGGAATTGTTGATGGGTAAGAAGATGCTGGGAGGAATAACATTCAGATAAACTTTGGAGATGATGAATGAGAGGGAAATTTTAGACACCATCCTCCAACACCCCCATCCACTTCACTTCTCCAGGTGTGTGTGATGCAGGTTGGTTAATTGAACTCATGAGCTTTCCCATGTTTGTTATGAGGAGATATATTTAAATTATGGGGTTGCTAAAATGCATATACGGTACCTATAAAGATGTGACTGTCCAACGAGGCCTCACAAATAGGGGGGGAGAGAAGGCAAGCAAAATGTGAGGGAGATATTGAAAGATACGTGAAATTGAATGCGGATTTCCAAAAAATAGCAAGGAGAGACAAGAAGGCCTTCTTAAACGAGCAATGCAAACAAATAGAGGAAAACAACAGAATGGGGAGAACCAGAGATCTGTTCAAAAAATTTGGAGATATGAAAGGAACATTTCGTACAAAGATTACCATAATAAAGGACAAAAGTGGAAAGGACCTAACAGAAGCAGAAGACATCAAGAAGAGGTGGCAAGAATACACAGAGGAATTATACCAGAAAGATATGGATGTCTCGTACACCCCAGGTAGTCTGGTTGCTGACCTTGAGCCATACATCCTGGAGAGTGAAGTCAAATGGGCCTTAGAAAGCACTGCTAATAACAAAGCCAGTGGAAGTGATGATATTCCAGCTGAACTATTTAAAATGTTAAGATATGATGCTTTTACGGTTCTACACTCAATATGCCAGCAAGTTTGGAAAACTCAGCAGTGGCCAGAGGATTGGAGATCAGTCTACATCCCAATCCGAAAGAAGGGCAGTGCCAAAGACTGCTCCAACTACTGCACAATTGTGCTCATTTCACACGCAAGGTTATGCTTAAAATTCTACAAGGCAGGCGGACCGAGAACTCCCAGAAGTGGAAGCTGGATTTCGAAGGGGCAGAGGAATCAGAGACCAAATTCCAAATATGTGCTGCATTATGGAGAAAGCTAGAGAGTTCCAGAAAAACATCTACTTCTGTTTCATTGACCACCCAAAAGCATTTGACTGTGTCGACCACAGCAAACTATGGCAAGTTCTTAAAGAAATGGGAGTGCCTGATCTCCTCATCTGTCTTCTGAGAAATCTCTATGTGGGACAAGAAGCTACAGTTAGAACTGGATATGGAAGTACTGATTGGTTCAAAATTGAGACTGTATATTGTCTCCCTGCTTATTTAACATATGCAGAATTCATCATGCGAAAGGCTGGACTGGATGAATCCCAAGCTGGAATTAAGATTGCCGGAAGAAATATCAACAACCTCAGATATGCAGATGAAACAACCTTGATGGCAGAAAGTGAGGAGGAATTAAAGAACCTTTTAATGAAGGTGAAAGAGGAGAGCGCAAAATATGGTCTGAAGCTCAACATCAAAAAAACGAAGATCATGGCCACTGTTCCCATCACCTCCTGGCAAATAGAAGGGCAAGAAATGGAGGCAGTGAGAGATTTTACTTTCTTGGGTTCCATGATCTCTGCAGATGGTGACAGCAGTCACAAAATTAAAAGACACCTGCTTCTTGGGAGAAAAGCAATGACAAACCTAGACAGCATCTTAAAAAGCAGAGACATCACCTTGCCAACAAAGGTCCGTATAGTTAAAGCTATGGTTTTCCCAGTAGTGAAAACTTTGGTTTAAAAGATGCTTGGAGATTTAAGCATCCTATAAAAAAGATTTCACCCACTTTTCATAACCGAACCAATCTGCCAGTAGCATAGATATGCTATGGATTTTGAAAGAAATACTGTGCAGAATAGTGGTAATATAGTCAAAAACAGTTTCTGCCCACAACCCAATGATGTTAACATTAAAAGAGGACAGCTAGGGGGCCCCACGCTGAGGGAGCCCTTTGAAGCATCAAAGGTAAAAGATGGGGGAAATCCTGTTAGGTCATTTAGTTCATCCCCCTGGGCTCCCTGCAGAACAGTCTCCGGTGCTCTCTCCTAGGGTTCACGCCTAAAATCATTTTGTTCCAGCCTTAATACAAAAATACAGATCTCCTTTATGGAAAGGGCCAGTCGTCCAGCGGGGAAAGTAGCAGGGTTTTTCCTCCAAGCAAAGGTAGCTTAGTTGGGGGGGGGGGAAGTGTCCCGAAGGTCAGGTCCAAAACGAGACGGTCGAGGCAGCATTTCATGCCATAGCAAGGTCAAAGGAGAGGCAGTGTGGTGCAGTGGCTGGAGTGTTGGCTGAGACTTGGGAGACCAGAGTTCGAATCCCCACTTGGCCATGAAGTTCACTAGGTGACCAGGCAGGGGGTGGGTGTCAGTCAGTGCCTGTCAGTCTAACCTACCTCACAGTGTTGTGGTGGTGATTAAATGAGGGAGAGAACCATCTATGCCACACTGGGCTCCTTGGAGGAAAACTTGCAATAAAATAAGTAGCCCTGGGACATTTTTGTTCATTACATTGATATCCCACCTTTGCTCTGAGGGGCCCAAGATGGTGCACGTCATTATCTTCTCCCACATTTTGTCATCACAACGACCCTGCGAGGCAGGTTAGGCTGAGAGGAAATAACTGGCTGCGGAGATTCTCATTATGAAATGGGGCATCCCCACTTTCATCAGAGAAATGTTGGAGGGTATGTGGCTGCAGCATCTGCCTTCTCATCTCCCTGTGTCTGTATCTGTGGCATCAGCATCAGCCGGCCGCAGCCACCAGCTTGCCCTTGCGTTCTTCACCACAAATGTCTTCTAAGATGTTTTGTCACTATTATCTATGTGTAGCACAGCTGCAAACAGAGACCCAGCAACACTGCCACATCCACAGTTATTCTATGGAACTCACTGCCACAAGATGCACAGGTGGCCACTAACTTGGATGGCTTTAATATAAGATTGGACAAATTCATGGAGGGTGGCTCTGCTCTGCCTCCATAGTTGGAATATATATAAAAACCCAAAAGCATTGTCCAATAGCACCTTAGAGACCAGCTAGTTTTTTCTTGGTATGAGTTTTCGTGTGCATGCACACTTCTTCAGATACGCATGCACATGAAAGCTCATACCAAGAACAAACCTAGTTGGTCTCTAAGGTGCTACTGGACAATTTTTTAATAAAAATAATAATAAAAATTATTTATATCCCGCCCTCCCCAGCCGAGGCCGGGCTCGGGGCGGCTAACAACAATAAAACAGTACAACACTCTAAAATCATTCATTATAAAATTAAGTCAAATCAAACCAATGGCAACCATTGGGCCAGAGCTCCGCGAAGATTGCCAAAAAAAAATTCTATTTCTACTGCGTCAGACCAACACGGCTACCTACCTGAATCTAGATCCATAGTTGGAGGCAGCAATGCTTCTGAATACGACTTGCAGGAAACCACAGGAGGGTTCCAATTTAACAACTGGTTGAATATTTTTTGAAATTGCATTTGTTAGATTTGCAAATGTTAAATGCTTTTTTAAAAAGATGATTGGTCCTTTTTCATCTTTAATTGTACTCTTGTGTATAAATATTATATTGAGTTGCATTGTCAAGTCAACCTTTTGGGACTGTTAAAAGAGGAAATTCCCTTTAATATAGTCCTGATTCTTGTAGAGGAAAGGAACACTGTGTAGAGCGCGTTTTGAGGCTCTTACTGGTAGGGAGTAACAAACAGGGACAGAAACAATTAATATTAAAGCAAGGCGGCAATTAAGCCTGATTGTTTATTGCAAAGAAAAGATCTGTTGCATCAGGGTCCCTGCTCAGCGGAGGAGCAACCCGAATAAAAGAAAACCTTTCATTTTCCATACAGAAGAATAAGCAAGTGAAAAAAAACAGAGGATGTCAGACTAGGTGTGGCATGAGGGATTTACAGGTAAATCAGAAGGGCAAAAAGTTGTTAATGGTAGCATTTGTGGATACTTGATTTCTATGGTGTAGACAGTGTATACAAAAGGATTTAGGCAGATTCCTGTTTTTCCCATGTTTATTGATGGCTATGTATTGTTTGTTTTTCTGATTTTGCAGGAAGACTTTGAGTGATGCCTGGAGCAGATCAATAAAAGAGGAAACAAAGACAGGATTTTGGGTATTTCCCGGTACTTTGAATATATAAGTGTGATTGTATAGCCTTGTTTTGAATAAAGTCATTCAACTTGTGAATTGGTGTGTGTGTACTGTAGACTTCGTAGATGGCACTGTGTAGCCACGGACAACTATGGCATTTCTTATTAGTATCAAAGTTTTGCAGATACATTGGTACAAATAAAGAAATACACAATTTTTTGTCAGCATTGAAAAGTAAAGATACAGAAGGGAACAGATACAAAATACAGAAACAGTAATACAGATACGTGAAATTTCAGTAAAAACTTAGTGACACAGTACAAGTGTATAGATGCAACGATGCAACAAATGTAATGTCAGCAGACGAACCTTGAGGGAATTTTTTGAGGGACTTTATAACTCACTTTATGATCGTTTATTATTCTTATAACAGGACCATAGAATAATCTACCAACTAAACCCAGGGTCGGCAAACTTTTCCGCCGGCGGGCCAGATCGCCCACGTGAGCACGCACACTTGTGCACATGCGCACACGCCCGCCGCTCTTTTCCGGCTGGCTTTCGGAGCCACAGCGGGGGGGAGCACCTGCAGCTTCCTATTGGCCAATAGCTTCCTGCAGCCAATAGGAAGCTGTGTCTGCGTCCTGGAAGTCAGTCCCCATGCGGAGGAACTGGAGCAGCACGGCGGTTTAGCTCCATGCGGGGACTGACCGAGCGGGCGGCAATGGCTTCCTATCCTGCAGTCAATAGGAAGCCATTGCTGCCCGCTCAGTCAGTCCCCGTGCCAAGCTAAACCGGACCTACGACCAATTTTCAAACAGGCACGTGCCTACATACGCCGCCCTGACACCCAGGAAAGAGCAATTGGGATGGCTTTCTTCACGGAGGTGAGAGTCGGAAACGGGGAACGCCTGCAGGCGCTCCTGCTTTGAAACAACTGCACCCAGGCAGGCAAGGAAAGCAGAGGGTGTGAGAAGGTCTCCTGCGCCACCATTGATGGCTGGCAGGCCTGCACTCTGCCTAGGGCAGTAATTTCTACAGGCCTTAGATAAGAGATGAGGGCAGTGTTCATTAACTAACTCCTTGCACTTTGCTCCCCCTTTCTTCCCTCCCGGGGGGCCCTGCCCTCTGCCTGCCCCTCAGAGCCAGCATGGCACACAGGGCTGGGCTTTAGTGGCCGCAGCCTCTTCCCGTCCTGCTTTCCAGCAGCCTCTACAACAGCCTTTCTCAACCTGTGGGTCCCCAGATGTCGCTGGACTACAACTCCCATCATCCCTAGCTAGCAAGGCCAGAGCTCAGGGATGATGGGAGTTGTAGTCCAACAAAATCTGGGGACCCACAGGTTGAGAACCGCTGCTCTACAAGCTGCCCAAGGGAGGAGGCCAGCAGCAGTGGCCACAGAGATGCCACGGAGGGGCAACAAGAGGCCCCCTCACAGCCTCCACTGTCATTGGGGACAAGCTCTGGCTCATCCGCCTCCTCGAGCTCAGTGGCGGCAGCTCTGGCAGGGAAAAAAGGGACATTCTGGGATTAAATCAGAAGCCGGTTGGCTTTCATAATTCCGGGGCTGTCCCTTGAAAATCAGGACAAACTTGGAGGGTATGGGGTAGTGAACTTTGATTTTCATGGCACTTTCTTTGGCCTTGCACCCCATCAAGTGTTTTCTTTCTCAGCTCCTTTTTCACCGGGAGATCGGCCACCTCTGCAGCAGAGAGAACATTGTGGACACTCTCCAAGAGTGGCTGGTGGCACCCAACCCCGATGCAAATGGGCGGCCTGCGAGGACTAAGCCACATTCTACAACACCCGCTGGCGGTAAGAAATTGGTGGCAGGGGGCACATTATGTACAAATTAACCTAACAACGCTTTGCCTTTCAATGAGCCAGTTGAAAGGAGATTCCCTTATTCTGCTGCAGCCTTACGCTCAGGTGCAGACCAGCATAGGCAGGAAGCTGCCTTAAAGAGAGTCAGCCCAATGGTCTGGCTATCTCAGGGTTGCCTATACTGGTCAGCAGCAGAAAGACTAATCTGGCACCTCTGTCCACTCCCGTCCCCAGGTGTCAAGATACAACCAGAAACTGCCAGCCACCTTAAGGGAGCTCACAGAGTTGCTGAGGAGCACCAGGCCCAAACATCAGGAGACAGCAGCCGTATTGATAGGTAATTGAAAACAAAGCTCTTAAGATGAAAGGGGGTTTTAGGGCATGAGCCAGAAGTGGGATTTCAGCTGGAAAACCTGGAGGCTGAGAGGCAGGGATGCAACTCCACGTGTCATGCACTGCCTGACTCTGTCCAAAGGAGAGCGCTAAAGGGAGGCTGCACCCAGAAAGTAGTTTTACTCTGCCTCTCTCCATCAGACTTGGGGGCGCCTGACAGGCCCTAGAAAGGACTGCTGCTGCTGCCACTGTCACCCAGGACTGCGTGCCAGGAGCCTAAGGGCCCTGCCCTGCCTCTCTCCACCTGGCTTGGGGGGACCTCATAGGCCCAAGAAAGGACTACTGCTGCTGCTGACACCCAGGACTGCCTGCTGGGAGCCTGATGGCCCTGCCCTGCCCTGCCTCTCTCCACCTGGCTTGGGGGGGGGCACTGACAGGCTTCACAAGGACTGCAGCTGCTACTCGACAGAGAGGGCTCTTCTTTTTAAAAAGTTTTTAAATTATATTTTGTCTGTGGCTTTTTAAATTGTGCTTTTTTGGTACGCTCTTTTGTTTGTGTGCTTCTTTCTCTGTTGGGGGTGGGTGGGTGTTGGGTTGTGGACAGGTATAGTTTTGATCTTAAGGGGAGAGGGTCAGGGCTGCCTGGGAGTGGGCCCCAGCCAACAGAATGGCTGGGGCATATTCCACGGGGGGTGGGGTGTCCTGGGACATTTAATCTCAGTTATCACGGGCAGCAGGAGGAGTTACGCTAAGTCCAGACCATGCCATTACTGAGGAGGCAAGTTTAGTCGTTGTTTGAAGACTATCCCTGCCTCCGGGTCTGATCTTCACCAGAAGGATACTGGAATCAGCAAGGGAGACCCACATGACTTTAAGGTGCTGCTTTGCAATGTCAGGAAGACCTTGTTTGGGTCCAGCTTGTTCATGAAGGAATCGGCCTCCTCAGAGAGCTGCTCTGTGTTGACAGTGGATGGGCATGTACATGTTGAACCTTGTGAAGGAGAAGGTAAAGTGAGGAGCAGCAAACAGCACTTACTGCCACCCAGAACTAAATGTGCTGGGTGAGGGGGATGTTTGCTTTTCTTCTTGTTTTTATCATGCATATATAGATATAGTAATTTTATGTAGTGAACCGCCCTGAGATCTGTGTATGAAGGGCGATATACAAATTTTAATAATAATATTAACAACAACAACCACAGCAACAAAGCATAGCTTGCTCTTCAGGAAAACTTCATCACAGGCCATCATAGATGACAGCCTTTGTCAACCTGGTGTCCTCCAGATGTTCTGGACTACAAAGCTCATCACTCTCAGCCAGCACAACGGTATAGTGCTAGAAACAGTAGTCCAAAACATCTCCCACAAAGACAAAAGCTACCTGGGGTTTGCAGATGGGGTCAATTAGTGAAGACAGCTCTTGGGCTTCTGGTATCACACAACATACCAGGCTTGTTCTTGTATACAAGGCAGACCTTCCCATTCCCTCCACACGGGTCCAGCTCAAACACCAGGCTCCACAAGTCCAAGTGAGGTTTCTCTGGCTGACTCCTGTTACCTTTGGGAAGAAAGAAAAGGCTGAGTGAGGCAGGCAGGCATTCTCATTGGGTGCAGGGCAAGGAAAACTCAAACCAGGCAGAGCTTGAGAAGCTGGGCATCGGTGAGGCTTGTGTATAAGGTCACAGAAACTTTTGGTGGGGTAGCAGGTCGGGTGGAGAGAAGAACCGAGGTCTCCCATGGACAAAGGGGTGAGGTGGGGCAGTACCTCCTTCATTGTCAATGTCGTCCAAGTCAGCCAGTGTGGAGGCATTGGGTAAGGCATAGATGGGCGATCCTCTGACTTGGTTTAGCTAGGAGATGCTGTTGATGGTCATGCAGCCAAGGGGCATCAGATTGTCTGGAAGAAAGGCAGCCATTACTAAGTTGCTGGCATGGATGCCACAATTCTGTAGGAGCACAGAAGGCTCACAGAACATGGTGCCCTTTGAAGAAGAATCTCAGTTTGCTTGCTTGCTTTTTGCTCACATTCTTCATGAACTATAATCCATTCACTTATCTTCTGCCAATACGTTTAAAATTAAACTTTTAAAATACATTTTAGCTTCTTGGGCCCACTTACTCTCATCTACCAGGTTCAGATTAGAGATTTCACTTTTGGATGTCAAGCCTCTATCCAACCCAACAGTGGGGAAACATTAATCTGTTCGATCCCTTGAAATGCGAGCCCAGCACAAATTTACATCATCTTATCAGCTCACATTGATTCTGGCCTCTTTATTTCCTGTACAGAAGCAGGGGAAGCTATCATAAATTTATCCAGTGCCTCAAATAAAATTGAACATGATTTCAGTGTTTATTTGTCGTATTTATTAAGAACAAGTTGTTTATCTTATTTATTTTGAGTGGTTATGAAGAAAGGCATTCCAGACACCTTAGGCAGGCATGGCCAAACTTGACCCTCCGGGTATTTTGCGAGTACAGTCCCCATGATTCCTGACCACTGGTCCTGTTAGCTAGGGATGATGGGAGTTGTAGTCCCAAAACATCTGGAGGGCCACATTTGGCCATGCCTGCCTTAGAGTATAATCCAGACACCTGTTTGCTGTTCTCCTTGCAGCTAGGACTGCAACTTAACCCTCAATATTCAGTTGTCAATCCATTGATGTTGCTGTTGGCATCTGTCTGTCTCAAGAGACAATGGAGTAATCGTCATGATATGGATTATTTCTAAGAAGCCAACAGACAATTTGTAGCATCTTTTTTGCACATGTTGCACTAAACACATATGCATTCCCTTGGACTTTTCACTACCAGAAAATGTTGCAGTTTTAAATGGAATGCGTGGCAAGAGACACGTTTCCTGGGATCCAACTCCAACAGTTTAATAGCAAGCTTTGTTTTTTTTATTGAACACTGTCTGAAGGGCCTGTACATTGGTAATGCATTTTCAGGAAATAATGTGAAATGCATAAAATAGCACCCTGGGGATTAGCTGCAAATTTTTTGGATGTAATTATAATGGCTTCTTTGAGGTTGGGATACACACCACTTGAGAAACAAAGAATATAGTTACCTTCGTTCTCTCTCCCTCACTCCCCCCCCCCAAAAAAGTCCAAATTCACTACAAACTCACTAAATGGAGCTCCTCCCCTTCCAAGCGTACCAATCCCAGGCAGCGATGTCAGCAGCCCACATCAGAGAGAAGGGTTAGACAGCAAGGCCCTCCTCATAAGCTCACCTGGGACAAATTGTCATTTGGCTCCTCCCCACTCCGAACTGTCCTCTGCAATCCCCACTCCACCCAAGTCATTATATAACTTCAATAAACACCAAGCAAGAAAGAGGTCATACCTGAATGGGCTTGGGTTTTCCTCCTCTCTCCCCATTTCTATCTATTGCCTTTGTTGCCATTTTATTCTTGTGCACTGCACTAGTACTTAGCCAAATAAAAAGGTTGAAATCCAAGGCACAGGGTCCAGGTCAGCTGTCGGTGCAGGTCAGTAGTCACTGCTAAAGACCCCCTTGGGGGAAGGTGGTTCAGGAAGAGTTACGTGCACCAAGAATATGACCATATGGAGTTATCGTAAGCTGCTCATCCAACTCTTTTAAGCTGGAGATGCAAGATGCGTGCCCCCCTTATAGCCTTGAACATGTTAGAATCATAGAATGCAGAGCTGGAAGGAATCCTAAGGGTCATCTAGCACAGCCCCCTGAAATGCAAGAAAATGAAGGTGGCCCTTATGAGGATCAAACCTGCAACCCTGGCATTATCAGCACCATGTTCTAACCAACCAAGGCAACTAGTGCAGGATAGCCTTCTTTTGCAGAACTGTGATGCCAAGTCTCTAAAACCACTCACTTTGCCTCTGGGAGCCTGGAGGTCTGAGCCTCCATTTCTAGCTTGATACAGAAGTAGGACAATTTCCTGCTGCGAGTGGGACGCCTAATTCTGGTGCCAAGGATGGAAAGGACGCTAGGAGGGAGTGAGGAACAGGCTATGGGTCTGTTTTGCAGGGTCACCAGCTATGTGGTCACTTAGTGAAGGGAAGAGGCTATGGAGGCAGACGATATCATAAACAGGACACGTCCCCCAAGACATACAGGCACCTCAAAGGCCATGCAATATACATCTCCCCACCACCACCAGCCCCGTCTTCCCAATGACTGCAGCCAGCAAAGTTACCAAAACTTCCACCAAAGGGAACCACAAACAAAAGCTGAAATCAGCTGCAGCAGCTCAGAGTTGGCGGGGAAGCCGGGAAGCCC
>JAXCMG010000039.1:3419090-3437315 GCA_034642415.1 Podarcis siculus | reverse complement strand
CCTGACAGGGACTCGAGGCAGCTTAGAAACAAAATAAGAACAACTTGAGATATAGAAAAAAGAAGCCATTAAATGAAACACATTGAACATTAATAGAATTAGAAATTAATTGGCTCTTGGTTTGTTTTTGTGTTATTGTGTATTTTGTGTTCTCATTTTGTATTTTCATGTTGTGAACCGCCCTGCGATCTGTCATTTGTGTGTGTGATAATTACAATAATACAACACACACCTCACCACAGCCATAGTCCTGGAATGCAGGAAGCATCCTTAGACCAAGCCCAGCCGTTGATCCACCAACCTTGGTGTTGGCCACAGGTAATGATGATGGGCACTTGGCCCTTCGGGGTTTTAGACAGAGAGTCTCACCTGGAGATGCTGAGGATTGAACCTGGGACCTTGTGCATGCAAAACAGATGCTCTGCCCCTGAGCCACAGCACTTCCCCTAATCAGCAGCGGACATATCTTTGAAAGGAAACGGATGTGTGCTTTGCCCAAGCCTTCCTAGCAGAACAGAGGCCCAGTTCACCTTCAGCATCCACAACCAGTGAGTGGGCCACAGACGCCCCCCCATGGAATCATTTCAACAGGATCTGCTGCTTCCCCTGCTCTGACATCTTGGGGGCTCCCTTACCACTAGTATATCCTGCAGCGCCTCCAGAGAGGGGGCCTCCGACAGCAAGCTGGTGAGCATGTTGAGGCAGGCGTTGACCGTCTGCTGATAAAAGTCCTGGAAGGAGAGAAGCAAAAACAGTTAAAAGCTGAAGACCCCCGTGGAAATCCCATGGGCTCTGGAGCCTTCTAGTCCAGCATCCCCTTTCCACAGTGGTCAACCAATGGCCCAGAGGGAAATCCACAAGCAAGACGTGAGCTCAACAGCCCCCTCCTTCCTTGGAGGTTTTTAAGCAGAGGTTGGATGGCCACCAGTCACGATTCTATGGTTCTATGCTGACGGGCCAATGGCAGCACGTCTGGAGAAGCACACATTCTTCAACTCTATTTCTTTATAAAGAAAGAAAAGTCTTTTTGCAGCCCGTAGCCAGAATGAGAAAAGAGGGAAAGAGCCATGGGGGGGCTGTTGTGGTAAGACTTTATTTCTATACCACCTGTCCATTGCCCAGGTGAGGGAACACCTTTGGAGAATCACAGCAAGCTTCCGTATATTAGGGCTATTGCAATAGGGCATCCTTGCCCACCAGCTGCTCAGCAAATTCGTAACAAAGCTTATGGAGGGGTTCAAACACAGCGCTCAAAGAGTCATAAACATCAAACGTTCTTTGACACACATCAAGAAAGGTTACAGGTCATGGGATATAAAGATACAGGACTCCACACTGGGCTCAACTTCTTTGGGGTGTCCCAAACCATTTGCCCCTAAGTTTTGTACTTTAACCTCCATTGCCATAGCAATCAAATCTTCAGAGGGGGCTGTTGTTGTTGTTTATTGAGAAGGCCTTGTGGCAGCTGCCTCATTGCAAGAAGGGAGGTTACAGGGAAGCAGGCAGAGGGCCTTCTCGGAGGTGGGGCCCACCCTGTGGAACACCCTCCTATCAGATGTCAGAGAGATACATAATTATACTTCCTTCTGAAGACATCTGAAGGCAGCCCTGCATAGGGAAGTTTTAAATATTTGATGTCTTGCTGTGTTTTAATTTGTTGGAAGCCGCCCAGAGTGGCTGGAGTAACCCACTCAGATGGGCAGCATATAAACAAGCAAACAAACAAAATTAAATGCTGCGTAGGAGGAAGGCATGAGAGTCACAAAATGCAGGCATGCAGGAATCATTCGTGGATGCATTCTAGCCAAAGGTTAAATGCAGTTAATATTGAAACATGATTAAAATCAAAAAAACGCACCCAAAGTCTCTGGTTGTTACATCATTGTGATGGGTCAAGTGTCTGTGGCAACATTATTTGTCGCTTACACGGCCCAGACTCTCTGCCCTCAAATCCTTTAACCTGGCAACCCCATTTTCCTCCATTCATATCCCTAGAAGCAGAAGGTCCAGTCACCTGGCTCTGTGATGATTGCGTGGGACTCCCGGCTTTGAGCTTTGTAAGCTTCAAAGAGGGCAACGAAAACACCTTCTTGATGCTTTTTTTCACTAGCTCAGACCGAAGCATGGAGTCCATAGGTGGTCTCACAGCACTGAAGGGGAAAGAGAAAGGAGAGGAAATGATCAGCACCCAGAAGTTCCTGGTGAGGAAATATGCACTGTGTCTGGCCAAGGGTATGGCAAGGGAAGGGCCAGGAATAGGAGGGGCTGTGAGAAGTACGTCCCCGTACTTACGTCATGCAGCTGACGGTGATGATGGCGTGGTGCAGGACAGAAATGGAGAAAGATCCCAGCGGCTCCTCTTCAATGACTTCCTGTTGTGGGGAAGCACACAGCACGTCAGAGACCTGGAGGCACCATCGCTGCCACCACCACTCCAAGCCCTGATTTGTGCTCTCTCTCCAGCCCAGCCCACTTGACACCACCTTTGCAATTGGCAAGTGGGTCCTCCCAGGGGAGAAGAGTGGGCTTCCTGGATCTGGGAATCAGATCCATCTTTCACCTGGACAGAGCCCTACCTCATAAGAAGATAAGATCAGCCTTCTGGACCAGGCCAAGGGCCCCTCTAGTCCAGCATCCTGTTCTCACAGCGGTGAGAAACCAGGGAGCAGACCATGAGCCCAAGAGCCCTCTCCCCTCCTGTGGCTTCCAGCAACGGATGTTCAGAAGCCTGCCTTCCTTCCTCTGTGGAGGTAGAACATAGCAATCATGGCCAGAAGCCATCGACAGCCCTCTCCTCCTGGGAGAACCTAGCCTCTTTCACTTAGGCGCTGGTGACATCCTGCTGAGGTTGCCACAATGTAGGCCTGCCTTTCAAGAGGGTTTGGAAACTTGAGCTGGAGCAGAACGTGACCACCCAGAAATTGTTTGGGGCCAGATGTTCAGAACCTGCAACCCTGATATTTTACCAGAGCTAGACTTACACAGCTATAAAAAAAAAACCGCTCTGGAAAAAACCCTCAGGAGATTCCCCTCTTTTTTTAATTTTTTCTTTACTCACAATGATGCAGATGGTCAGCTCCGCTTTGTGCGGGAAGATGACATGTCCCACATTCGTTTGCACAAGCGCCTTGGTTGTTAGAATGGCTGCCTTCATAAGGCCCTTTTTCAGAGCCTCGTCCTAAAAGGAGAAGGGATTTTATAAAATCGAGATTGAATCAAAATCACAAGGAAACATAAAGCCACACTGACCCTAACCCTAATCCTTACCCTAACACGAACCCAATCCTAAAATAAACCCTAAGCCTAACCCAGAAATGGTCTTGTTAGAGAGTAAAATTCATGTTAAATGGCTGTTTTAGGGGTTGTTTTTAAAAGTCTGGAGCCGATTAATCCATTTTGCATTACTTTCTATGGGAAAGCGCTCCTTGGTTTTGGAAAGCTTTGGTTTTAGAATGGACTTCCATAACAGATAAAGTTTGAGAACCAAGGTAGCACTGTAATACCCCATTTGGTCCTACGTGTGGAGTCACTTTACACCACAGTCTACAACCCTTCGGTGGAGGAAGCCAGAGACTCTCCCCTAGGGCACAGTCTGAAGGCATGTGGCGCAAGGACCTTGATGGAGTTCAGGAGGTCTGCTCAGTGCCGAAAGAACAAACAACAGGAGTCTGTGGGAAAATGAGAGCCATACCTTCCTGGTGTTCTGGAATTGGAAGAGGAGCTCTGCCACGATGAGCTCGATGAAGCGCAGGAGGTCCTCAGGCCGCGCCCCAAGAGCCATCTGCCCGTAGCAAAGCATGATGGTGATACTGGCATTCCTCTCCCCTGTATTCTGGAGGGAAAGGGTGGGGAAAGTGAGTTTGGGGCAACACGCTCCTGGGTTTCATTTCTCTTGGCTCCTTTGAACAAATCACAGTGAATATTAACCATCCTTTGGGGCGTTTGAAGTAACACTTGACGGAAGCTAACTGAAAATGGAAGGAAAAGGTTCTGATCTCCTTCCAGCTGAGTTGGAGAAGTGGAGAGTCGGGGGCACACGACCCCAAGGCCCCCTCAGGTTATGGAACTATTAGATCTGCATGCAGTTTCTATGCCTTTGTAATAATTCGCCTTATTTACAAATATATAGAGGTGAACACAGAGAGTGGTACTCATCTATGCTTTGCTTCAAGTCGATGGTTGAAATGAATGGGCCCAACTTAGTCATGTTCATTAAATTCAATGGGTCTACTCTAAAACATAGTGGAATGTGGCCAGCAGGCACTCCCATAAGGCGGATGAACCCTTGCCTGAGAGCAACTTTGACAGCTCCCCTGCCCCGGGATGTATGCCATTTTTAAAAGTTGATTGCAGCTGAAACCTCTCCCCTCTTTCTCTCTGCCTCTCCCAAACTGCCGACTGCCTTCTCTCTTGGGTTTTGCTCCCTCCCCTCAGTTGGAGAGGTGTCCCCTCTTCCAAACTCTAAGAGGTTCTTCATTCAAAACTTTCTGACAGTGGAACACTCTCCATCAGGAGGTTCAGGACTCTCCTTTGTCACAGGTTGGAGGACCATCTGTCAGGGATGCTTTAGTTGAGATTCCTGCATTGCAGGGGGTTGGACTAGATGACCCGTGGGGTCCCTTACAACTCTACAACTCTGTGATTCTATCTTCTATGGTAACCAGGAGACAACCCCCCTCCCACCAAAATTAGCTTCCACTACTGAAGAAATGCCAACCAACTGTCTGACAACCAACCTAAAAACATGAGTCAGTGTACTTTTGTATTGCTTGTACTTTGGGGATGACCAATGGTTTCTAACGAATAAGTTTGGCTGACTGACTGAGCAAAAGGATCAGATCAGATCTAGGATCTGGAGCCACAGAAACAGGACTGCTGGAGCCCACTTCAGAAGGATGGCTGAGACATACACCCAGAGGAAGTTTTCTGGCCTTCCATACTGAGAGGATTAGCAGATCCAATTGGTTTTTTGGAGTGCTAAGGATCACATCTCTTGAAAAAGAGCATATTTTGAAATGGAGCAGGATTCATTCTCTTCCAACGCAGCTCTGTTTTTCTAGATGAGGCATTCCCAAACTAGGCCCTCCAGATGTATTGGGACTACAACTCCCATCATCCCTAGCTAACAGGACCAGTGGTCAGGGATGGTGGGAAGTGTAGTCCCAAAACATCTGGAGGGCTGAGTTTGGGGATGCCTGTTCTAGATAATAGGAACCCAGAGGCTGTTTCGTATGCTTTGGTGTGGATGTAAATAGCCGCTAAGGACCCAATCTGCCAGGATCTTCTCAACCTGGCGCCCTTCAGATATTGATGTGCTACAACTCCCATCGTGTCTAACCATTGGCCATGCTGTCTGGGGCTGATGGGAGTTCCAGTTCAAAACACACGGATGGGGAAGGGGCACCAGGTTGGGGATGGCTGACCTACACTCTTCCCATGCTCCTTCCTCATTTGGCACCCTTACCTCGGACATGTCAATCTTCCTTGTAATGACTGCATGGCCGAAATCGCGAAGTGCCATCAACATCTGAGATAAATGGCAGTATGAAGCCACACCGACAGCCTCAGAAATTCCCTAGGGAGAGTGAGGCACGTGTTATAAGGAAAAAGCTGCTCCTTTTCCCTTATGGGGTACCCAAGAGCCCATAGAGTCCTTTTGCGGGTTC
The DNA here is from genome assembly GCA_034642415.1 of Podarcis siculus. Classification (NCBI taxonomy): domain Eukaryota; kingdom Metazoa; phylum Chordata; class Lepidosauria; order Squamata; family Lacertidae; genus Podarcis; species Podarcis siculus. The sequence continues at coordinate 3,431,649 of JAXCMG010000039.1, read as the reverse complement.
TCTATTGGTAGGAGAAAATAATAGAGGCCAACCAGAGAATCTTGAGAAGCAAAGCAGCTAGTAAGCCTGATTTTTATTAACTGTTGCAACAGGGTGCTCACAACCACACGCAGGAGGCAGGAGGGACCCCAAACAATGACATGCAAGCCCTTATATAGACATTTTGAATTTCCCCCCCTGGAGCCCAAGACCCGCCCCCCCATACATCATACATACATCAGAGAAGGGGAGATCTACAACAGAATCCTGTCTGATACAAAACCTGTTGTTTAGTCGTTTAGTCGTGTCCGACTCTTCGTGACCCCCTGGACCAGAGCATGCCAGGCACTCCTGTCTTCCACTGCCTCCCGCAGTTTGGTCAAACTCATGCTGGTAGCTTCAAGAACATTATCCAACCATCTCGTCCTCTGTCGTCCCCTTCTCCTTGTGCCCTCCATCTTTCCCAACATCAGGGTCTTTTCCAGGGAGTCTTCTCTTCTCAGGAGGTGGCCAAAGTATTGGAGCCTCAGCTTCAGCTTCACCTTCACTTCAGCTTCACGTGGGGTTAAAGTAAAGGTAAAGGTACCCCTGCCCGTATGGGCCAGTCTTGCCAGACTCTAGGGTTGTGCGCTCATCTCACTCTATAGCCCGGGAGCCAGCGCTGTCTGCAGACACTTCCGGGTCACGTGGCCAGCGTGACAAGCTGCATCTGGCGAGCCAGCGCAGCACATGGAACGCCGTTTACCTTCCCGCTGGTAAGCGGTCCCTATTTATCTACTTGCACTTAGGGGTGCTTTCGAACTGCTAGGTTGGCAGGCGCTGGGACCGAACGACGGGAGCGCACCCTGCCGCGGGGATTTGTGGGGTTACCTGGCTGCTAATGGGTTTACCTGGACAGCCTGGCTATTCTTTCGTGTTGATAACTACTTAATTTCTGAGTCCAGGTCACAGGCTCACCCTATTCATATCTTAAATGTGCCCTTAAGGCAGGATTTGTGAGCAAAGAGACAATGGGGAGGTTTTTCTCATTTCCTCCCTCCTTGCAGAGAAACATTTGAGGTCAGTTTGGGAGAGACAAAATGGTTTCAGGACTTTTCCCTGTACTGTTTCAGACATGCGGTTTATATATTTATGTATGTGTTTGCTTGGCACACTTATTTTATATCTTAGACCTCATAATTCTCATAACACACGTCAATCTGCACTTTCAGAAACAATGTTTGAAACAAAACATTGCTATCTTTCAAAATTTGCACAGGTAATTTTGTGATGCAGTCGTCCAACCAATGTTTGAATAAATGTGCTGTATTAGTGGGATCTGCTGGCAAAAACGTGTACATTTGTCAAAACCGTGTAGCACTGCCTAGGACTTTATGGGAACACAGGAATTCACTCACCTCTCTGACTGTTTCCTCTTCAAGAGGCAACTTTAGAAGTAAGTGCAAGTATTGGTGGACTGTATCTTTGTTCCTGGAATCCCGTAGTTTGAGTCCGTAGTATCTATAGAGGACAGTCTAAGGGGTGGGGAAGGTTTGGGTGAGTCACAGTGAGGAGACCCCACCAGTTACATAAACTGCTTTTCGAAAACCAAAGAATTTCAATTTTACCTTCTGAAAAGGTCAGGTAATACTAAATAAAATAATAATAATAATAATAATAATAATAATAATAATAATAATAATAGATTGCAAGTAATAGACAATTGTTTTAACGATTTTTATGCAATTTGACACACAGTTTACTTACCACATAAAACTAAATTATATTAATTTAACTACAATATCTTCTGAATTCCCAAGTCATGCTACAACTCTTTAGTACCCCTCATTTGAGGAATTTGAAAGGAATTTGAAAAATTCAGCATGTCCTATTTACTCTGCCTCCACTGCTTGAGGCAGGAATTTTTCTGAATCCCAGTTGCTGGAAACCACAGGAAGGGGGAAGGCCTCTGTGTTCGAATTCTGCTTTCAAGTTTCCCATGGGCATCTGCTTGGCCACTGTGAGATAAGGATGCTGGACGGTGCAGGCTGCTGGTCTTACCCAGCAGGCTCCTCTTTCGTTCTTACGACACACTTTTCTCCTAGATAAACTGACCCTAGGTTCTTCCTGCTTTTTAAGAAAACTAGTACCTGCACCCGCAGCCTCTTATGGGTCTCCCCACCCACCCTGCATGACTGAAATTGGGAGAGGGTGCTCTCTTTTCTGGCACCCCACCTATGGCACGTTTGTTAGTTGCCAAGAGAGAGAGGGAAAACCTGAGCGGCAGGTTGCGTTCAGACAATCTCCTTGTATTCCCTGCGGGGACAGCCAGAAGAGGCAGAGTTGGTCAACCTGCTCAAGGAGGGAGATTGCCAAACGCTCTGCCCCTCTCTTTTCCCAAAGGGGGAGCCAACTGCTGTGGACCCTCGAGCTCAGAAGAAACAGAGTTCCATCTGCACCAGACATTAGAAGCACCCTCACGCCCCATGAATGGTCTTGCTTCCCCCACAGAACCCTTGTTCAAAGCTTGTTAAAATATTAGCGCTAGATCAGAGTTTCCCAAACTTGGGTTTCCAGGTGTTTTTGGACTACAACGCCCATCACTCCTAGCTAGCAGGACCAGTGGCCAGGGACGATGGGAATTGTAGTTCAAAAACAGCTGGAGACCAGATTTTTATGGCCCTCTCTAGCTTGTTCCTCAGGGCCTTGAGTCTGCTAAGCAGGAGTGGGGGGATGACCTCCCACACTCCTTGAAGAAAATGTTTTGCTGGAAGTTCACCCTTCCAACAGGAGGCCATTGCAGGTGAATTGTGTTCATGTTCAAGCCAAATAACCAAAAGAGAGAAAGGTGGAAGTTTTACTTGCTGACGCTTACTGAGGTAGCCTGCACTGTGATTGGCTTGGTAGTTCTGAGGGAGCTTTGCCTCTGAATGTTTTGCTCAGTGTCTCCCTGCTATGTACAAGGCCTGTGCTAAGAAAGAAAAGGCCTGTGCTAAGAAAGAAAGTAAAACTCTGTTCTTCTTTCCTCAGATTTTATGCTGCCCACCCCACCCCACCCCACCCGGTGTCATCTACGATACTCAGAACTTACCGTACCTTCTCATGTCCTGACTTAGAGGTCTTCTGCTGGCCAGGGACTGCTGCTCTCAGGTTTGAGGCAGCTGAATCCTGGGACAAGATAGTCGATTTTCTGTGGACACTGGAGGTCTGCTTTTAAAGTCGGAAAGAAAAGGGAATAAAATTACGAAAAGTGTCATTTTTTTTGTCTAGAGAACAGTTGCCATTTATTTGCCACTTGTCTTCTCTTAAAAAAATATGCATATGCATGCCTAGAAATAGACTAGACTAGAAATATCATAATTATCTGTCTATGCATTTCTAACAGTATAACCAAATCAGTAGTTTTTGATATAACTGCAAAAAACAACTCTGAACATTTGTTATTCCCAAAATCTTACTGGCTAGTGATTTGAGTCGTGATTTGAATTGATTTGATTTAAATCAACTCTACCCTGCATCACACACACCTGGGGAGCTGGCTGGAGGTGTTTGAGGATGGTGTCCAAAATCTCCCGCTCATCCATCATCTCCAAAGTTTCTCTGAGCGATCTTCCTCTCAGCAGCTTCTTACCCGCCCACAAGTACCCAAATTTCTCATCTGAGAGTTCTTGAGAAAGAGAAAGAGAGAGAGAGAGAGGTGAGTAAATGAGGCAGACGAGAGGGAAAGGTCAGTTCTTTGTCCAGTTGCTCCTTCCAGATGGGATTCAATGGCACGTCAGCAGAGTCAGGTCGCTCGGTTAAAGCGATTTGCACAACGAACCTACTTCCCGCTCCCCAACAGACTCCAAATCAGACATTCGTCGTGGTGGGAAAAGTGACAGCGAAACTAGAATGGAAAGTGGGAGCTTGATGCGACATTGTCCCATCTCCCTGCAAACGAATCAGAACAAGCGCTCAATCTCTGACCTCATTCAACATCCCCACAAACTTTGGCAAACGGATCCGGACGAAGGTTCAGGAAGCAGGTCATGGGGAAGGGGCCACAGAACTGCCGCATCGGCTCAGTTCCTCGGACCGGCAATGGCAGCCCCAAAGGGTGGCCGCACCATGTCATCTCTGCATGCTTCAAATGGCACCAACTGGTGTCTATCATACTGGGGTAAACTTTCAGGGGAGGGGTCTTTCTGGGGTGCTGAGGGTCATTTCCAGCCCTCATCAGGGACCTCCTAATGAAAGAGCTCTCCACAGCTCCAAGTACTACTTAGTCGTTGCTCTTCACTGTAAACTCCGGTATATCCAGAATTACAAGACACTTCCCCCATGTTGTGGCACAGAGCCTGTGTGTACGTTCCATGCACCTTGGACTTCTGCTAGCACAACTGGGCTTCCCCCACCCTCTCTTCTCCCCATATGCCCCCAAGCACCCCCTAATTGGCTCAGGGGTAGGCAGGCGAACCCCCAGAACAAAGCATGCAGGGGAGGAAGGAGCGGGTAGGTTGTCCCGCCAGGAAAGCAGAGATGTCTGAGCTAACGTAGCAATCTGCTTAGCGCTGTGTTGAATTTGTCCCCTTTCACCAAACTGGGAAAAATGGTTTCTGGAAAGTGCAGATAGCGGATGCATGCCATAACTGAGAAGGGATCATAGAACTGTAGCATTTGAAGGGACCTGCGGGGTCACCTAGTCCAACCCCCAGGAATGCAGAACAGGGGCAGCCACCCAGAAGTCCCTGCTCCATGTTACACGCCTCTTAAAAAGGAGGGGTGGGGTGGGTGGGACTTGCGCCCAGAGATCAAGGAAACCAAGAGAGACCTCGGCCTCGGATGACGCAGGCCTTGCCAAGGGGAACCCGAAAGGGATCTGGTTCTCCCTACTCACCTGGGAACACTGGCCCAGAATCCTCGGGGCTCTTCTTTTTCCCCAGGGACAAGTGCCGCTGCTGCCTGGAGTCCTGTCTGCTGCTGACTGGCTGAACAGTGCTGGTCTGACGCTGGACCAGCTCTGGGAAGACTACCGGAGGGGCCTGAGATTTCCTCCTGGCCTCCGCAGGTGACTGGGAAGGTTTCACCAGCATGGGCAAGAGCTGGGAGGTTCTCCGGCCAGCCGGGTCATGGGTGGCACTCTGTTGCAGACTAGATGACGGGGCCTCCAGCTTGTCCCGCTGCCCCTGGTTGCTCTCCTGGATGTTTTCATTACTTTCCTGGTCCTTCTTTTTCAGGCCCCGGAGCTTCTTCAGGAAGGAGGTCATCCTGCAAGAGAGGAAATGGTCCCCTGGTTGGTTTGCTCATTTGGAACCCCTTTGGACCCCCCTTCCTTTCACCACTTGAGGGGCAGCAAGCAATCCCTCCCTATTGCTGCACGCCAACCCAATCTCCGTGGTGCGAGATTCCACGGGTTCTAGGCATTCACCCAGGGTTTTTGTTTCCTTTTGGGATTGAGGGGCAGCGGAGACTGTGATGTCTTGAGGATTTGTGGTTTATTTACACATCTATGCAACCTGAGGCTATGATGGAGGGGTTCACAGCATCAACACCCCAAGAGGGTCTTGCGTCTCCCGTAGTCGCAGAGTGTCAGGCTGGAGCAGCAAGAAGAAGGTGATTGGGTTGGTGTGCAACAAGGGCTAGGAACTGCTTGCTGCAACTCAAGTGGTGAAAGCAAAGGCACTTTGCATATGTTCAGAGGCCTCCTTGCCTTCATTAGTTCTCCTGTCCTAAGACTGAGATTCTTTAGGGCTGAAAACACGTTCTGGGGCTAAGCGACGGCAACTCCTGGAGCAAATAGAATCCAAACTTTATGGAATCTCACTATCATGATGGGCTGTTATTTGGCCAACCCCACAATTTATTTTATTCTTTTAGGGAATAAAATACACCACCCTTCATTTAAAAAAAAGTATCCAGGGCAGTTCAATAATAATCTGTCAGAATGAAGTTTAGCAACCAGGGGCAGCCAGTTTGAATGAGCAGGAGTTATTTTACCTGATATTCTCCTTCGCCTCTTTGTGATCAGTAATCTTCAGGGGGCAAAAGGAAATAAAAACTCTCTGATAATGTGGCTCCTCACCAGCGTTGCTAGGGGCCCCCAAGCCCCTGGAGACATGAGGTCACAGCATTATTTATGGCAACATCAGGAGTGCAATGATGTCAGTGGAAAGGAGATCTCTTGCTCACCTGGCCTGGGACAATGGGCCAGGTGTGTGCAGGTGTGGCCTTCCAGTTTCACTGAGGTCCCCCTGGGTTTTGCTGAATCCAAAAGCCGTGTGAGATTTTTTGGCCAAGCAGGTCAAGGCAATATCATTGTTATATTTATTAAAGTAAAGTAAATTCATCAAATTTCTATGACACCCTTAATCCGAGAATCATATGCTTGTTTCACCTCCGCACTCTAAGTTATGGGTGGCCTTCCTCTTGCCAGCATTGTATATAGGAATGAAAAATGCCTGGCTTGACTTTATTATTAGAATGATCACATATTTATTTTCCTGATGGGGACTCAAGGCAGCTCACGGATGAAAATAAGACAAGCTAAAAATATTGGGGCCAGGCGAGAAAATCAACAATTAAAAAGCAATTAAACACTGGTTGAATTACAACTGTGTGTTGTTGTTGTTTAGTCGTTTAGTCATGTCCGACTCATCATGACCCCCTGGACCAGAGCACGCCAGGCACTTCTGTCTTCCACTGCTTCCCGCAGTTTGGTCAGACTCATGTTTGTAGCTTCGAAGACACTATCCAACCATCTCGTCCTCTGTCGTCCCCTTCTCCTTGTGCCCTCCATCTTTCCCAACATCAGGGTCTTTTCCAGGGAGTCTTCTCTTCTCATGAGGTGGCCAAAGTCTTGGAGCCTCAGCTTCAGGATCTGTCCTTCCAGTGAGCACTCAGGGCTGATTTCCTTCAGAATGGATAGGTTTGATCTTCTTGCTGTCCATGGGACTCTCAAGAGTCTCCTCCAGCACCAGAATTCAAAAGCATCAATTCTTTGGTGATCAGCCTTCTTTATGGTCCAGCTCTCACTTCCATACATCACTACTGGGAAAACCATAGCTTTAACTATACAGTGGTACCTCGGGTTAAGTACTTAATTTGTTCTGGAGGTCCGTTCTTAACCTGAAACTGTTCTTAACCTGAAGCACCACTTTAGCTAATGGGGCCTCCTGCTGCCGCTGCGCCGCTGCTGCACAATTTCTGTTCTCATCCTGAAGCAAAGTTCTTAACCCGAGGTACTATTTCTGGGTTAGCGAAGTCTGTAACCTGAAGCGTATGTAACCCGAGGTACCACTGAATGGACCTTTGTTGGCAAGGTGATGTCTCTGCTTTTTAAGATGCTGTCTAGGTTTGTCATTGCTTTTCTCCCAAGAAGCAGGTGTCTTTTAATTTCATGACTGCTGTCACCATCTGCAGTGTTCATGGAGCCCAAGAAAGTAAAATCTCTCCCTGCCTCCATTTAGGCCCTTCTGTAGGGGGGAGGAATGGAGAGCAGATACTACGACTCCCAGAAGGCAATGGGAGAGCTGGCTCCACCTCCTCCTCCTCGCTTTCTCCACCTGCCTGTTCCGAGTCCTCCCCATTGGCCGGCTCCTCCGACAGCGCGTCACTTGCACCGTATCTGGGCAAAGCCTGGGCCCCATCAGCCAATCGGAGGTCAGAGTCGGGTGTGCAGGGCATGGCAGGTCAGATGGACGCTGGGAGTGGCGGTTGTTTCAAGATGGCGGATGTGGCTGCTTGTTGGAGTAAGGGCTGCATCTTTACCTCAGGAGGGACTCGAGGTCAGAGGGTGACGAGAGGAGAAGGAATAGCAGGGGGCGGAAATGATCTCTTTCAGCTTCTGCCTTCTGGAAGAAGGTACAGGGTTATAAAGACTAGGACTAGCCGCCTGAGAAACAGTTTCTATCCAAATGCGATTTTGGTTTTAAATGCAGTGTAAGGAGTCTCTATGGGAGTAAAGGTAAAGGGACCCCTGACCATTAGGTCCAGTCGTGGCCGACACTGGGGTTGCGGCGCTCATCCCCCTTTATTGGCCGAGGGAGCCGGCGTACAGCTTCCGGGTCATGTGGCCAGCGTGACTAAGCCACTTCTGGCGAACCAGAGCAGTGCATGGAAACGCTGTTTACCTTCCCGCTGGAGTGGTACCTATTTATCTACTTGCACTTTGACGTGCTTTCAAACTGCTAGGTGGGCAGGAGCAGGGACCAAGCAACGGGAGCTCACCCCGTCGCGGGGATTCGAACCGCTGACCTTCTGATCGGCAAGACCTAGGCTCTGTGGTTTAACCCACAGTGCCACCAGCATCCCTTCTATGGTAATATTTAGTATTTAAAAATGGGGTAGCAGAGTTTTTAGGGGGCTAACCAGGTTGGGATAACTGGGATAACAGGCTTGTTAGCTTTTGAATGTCTGATGTAGATTTTTTTCAATTTTGTTGTTCTGTATGGGACAATGACAATAAAGATGATCGGATCATATCGTATCGTAATTTGACGGCGGGCTGGTGATAAACGTTGCCTCAGGGGACTTAGCAGAAATGTTATAAGGAGTTAAGCATATATAAGTATTCTAGCTTTAATGTTAAAATAAGGTTAAAAGAAATATGTTATTTATAATTTGATAAAGAATAGAGAAAGATGGAAAGGATTTGCTGAAATAACTAGTAGAAGTGGAATACAAAAAGGGAGGTGAGAGGAGGTCAAGGAAACAAGGGAATGAAAGAAATGTGTTTAGCTTAATGGGTTGTGTTTTGTATTGTTTATATACTGTATTGTTTATGTATTGTATTGTCTTTTTTGTCCTTTGTCTTTTTTTCTTTCTCTCTTTTTTGTTCTTTCTCTTCTGTCTTTTTTCTTTTTAAAAGTAATAAATATTATTCTTAAAAAAAAAAAGATAAACGTTGCTTCAGGAAAGATGTCCCGCCGAGTGCGGAGCCAGGCCCAGGGGTTACGGGGGAAGCCCCCACTCCCAGGGCGGGGGGACCTTGGCCTGCCAGCCTCTCTCTTTCTCGCCCCTCGCCCTACTCTCCAGGGTTGTTGTGAGGGGCCGGGGAACGTCGACTGAGATAAGTGAATGGATTTTAGTTCATAAACGATGTGAGCGTAAAGATATCAAAGAAAGAGCAGCAGCATATTGTATATACAGGTGAAACTCGGAAAATTATAATATCGTGGAAAAGTTCATTTATTTCAGTAATTCAACTTAAAAAGTGAAACTAATATATGAGATAGACTCATGACATGCAAAGCGAGATATGTCCAGCCTTTATTATAATTGTGATAATCATGGTGTACAGCTGATGAAAACCCCAAATTAACAATCTCAGAAAATTAGAATATTAAATGAAATCAGCAAAACAAGGATTGCAAATAGAGCAATATTGGACCTCTGAGAAGTAGAAGCATGCACATGTACTCAGTACTTTGTTTGGGCCCCTTTTGCATCAATTACTGCCTTAATGCGGAGTGGCATGGATGCTATCAGCCTGTGGCACTGCTGAGGTGTTATGGAAGACCAGGATGCTTCAATAGCAGCCTTCAGCTCTTCTGCATTGCTCGGTCTCATGTCTCTCATCCGTCTGTTGGCAATGCCCCATAGATTCTCAATGGGGTTCAGGTCAGGCGAGTTTGCTGGCCAATCAAGCACAGTAATCCCATGGGCATTGAACTAGGTTTTGGTACTTTTGGCAGTGTGAGCAGGTGCCAAATCCTGCTGTAAAATGAAGTCAGCATCCCCATAAAGCTCATCTGCGGAAGGAAGCATGAAGTGCTCCAAAATCTCCTGGTAGACGGCCGCGTTGACCCTGGACTTAATAAACCACAGTGGACCAACACCAGCTGATGACATGGCTCCCCAAATCAACACAGACTGTGGAAACTTCACACTGGACTTCTGGAATCTGGCATTGTGTGCCTCCCCATTCTTCCTCCAGACTCTGGGTCCTTGGTTTCCAAATGAGATGCAAAAGCTGCTCTCATCAGAAAAGAGATTTAAAATTATACTATGAGGCTGCCTGCTTTTCGTGGATGAGGGACTGGTTCTTTCTTAGTAATACAGATGTACTAGATATAGAAGGGCATGACATCTGGTACGGGTGGCATGCGTACTTAAATTATGATAAGTATAGAGTACATAAGAGCTTTACAAACCACATAGTAAGAAATGCTCTGTTTAGAGTTTGGGAAAAATATAGAAGACTCTTAGAACCAAAGACCCCAAGATGGATTTTGCCAGTTGAAGCAAACGTGGTAAAAAAGAAGAACGTGAAAGGAGAATGGATAACATATAATGCTTTATTGTTAGAAGAGGACTGCCAAATTAAATTTAGAAAATAGGAGGAGATAAAAGACCAGCTTTCTGGTTGGTTGGAATACCATCAAATATACGAAATATTTAAACAAGATAAAAATATTGGATTTGATAATCAGCCCTCTAAACTCGAAACAGAATTAATAAATAATAAAATTAGGGTAATTTCGAGAATATATCGACTCCTCCTGGAATGGGAAGTTAAGGAGGAAGAGGTTAAGGCAACAATGATTAGATGGGCACAGGACATTGGATGTCCAATAATGATGGCTGAATGGGAAGAGCTTTGGAAAACAAATATGAAATTGACGGTGTGTTATAACATCAAAGAAAATATGTTAAAGATGCAGCACAGATGGTATCTCACCCCCTCAAGACTATCAAAGATGTATAAAAACTTAGCGAATACTTGTTGGAGGTGTGGTGGAAGTAATGGTGACATGTATCATATGTGATGGACATGTAGGAAGATCAAAGTGTTCTGGGGCTTAATTTACAAGGAGTTGGAAAAAAATGTTTGGAATAACTTTTTTAAGAAGACCAGAAGCATTTCTGTTAAGCATTGTTGGCAGGGACATCCCGAAGGCCTTTAGGCAGGTATTCTTATCTGCAACGGCCGCAGCTTGGACTTTGGTGGCAAAGGGGTGGAAGGAACAAGAAGCCCCGACAATAACAGACTCGCATTACAAGCTACAAGAATTTGCTGAAATGGCGCAGTTAACAAATACCCTGAGAGGCAATTCAAAACAAAAATTTATGGAGAAGTTGGATAGATATAAAACATATGTTCAAAAATACAGTAAAGGTTCGCTAGCATTTGATTGACGTTGGAGTGAGACTGAGTTGAGAAATAAGACTAAGAGCACATATTGATATAGGAATGTATTACATAATATGTAAAGAAATATACAATAATCAGAGTACATTCATTTGAAAAAAAGGAACATACAACGGGAAAGACAGGAAATTTAGTGTGTAGGTATGTATATGATTTGGGGGGGTTGTTTATTTTTTCTCTTTGTTCTTTTTTTTGTTTCTGTTTCATTTTCTTTCTAGGTATATAAAATTTGTAAATAATTTTTGTAAACATGTTGGAAATTATATTATAGTGAGTCCTATAATGTAATATGACAACGTTTACCGATATAAGAATGTTAACAAATAAATAAAATGCAAATTCAAAAAAAAGAAGAAACGCTACCTGAAGCGTCTGTAACCCGAGGTATGACTGTATATGTTTAAAATATTGAAACAATAAAATATAATTTAAAAAATAGTTATAACCACTCAAGCTTCTGGGTAGGTAACCTCAGAATGGCTTGTAAAAAGAACCCAGCTTTGGCAGAGGCCACTGTGACTTCAATGCCAACCCATAATAGAACTTCCAGCAGATGGAACCTGTGCTCTGTTCCGGCACCTCGGACGTCGAAGAGGTCAGCTCAAGCTCTGCTGTTTCAGAAGATTGGCAACTGGACGGTGTCTCTTTTCCCTAGTGTGAGCTTTGAAGCACGAGAAGTCATTTTCTCCCCACCCCAGGTGAACGTAACCAGAAAAGCTGGTGACTTGTTGGAGGGAGGAAATGCATTGCTGGTGGGGCTGGAGTAGATGGCCTTTGGGTCCCTTCCAGCCCCACGGGAGCCGAAGCGGTGCTGGGGCTCGTGGAGCTGGAAGCTGAGAGGGAAGGAGCAAGGAAAAGACATCTGGATGCGGCAGCATGACAAAGAGTAATGGATTTAGATGGGGGAGATTCAAATCCGTCTCTGGCCAAAATGCTCACCTTGTGGGTCACCTGGGTAAGTTACTCATTCTCTGCCCAACCTCCCTCCTAGGGAGAAGAACTCAGGGTAGCTCAGATGAGGCCTCGGCCGACGGAAGGCTGTAGGTAGGGCTGGCAGAGACAGATAGGATTTGTTATCTGTGGGGTAGCGTCAGAGGAAAGTTCTTCTCATTCGCTCATAGAATCAGAACTGTGGAGTCGGAAGGGACCCCGTGGGTCATCTAGTTCAACCCCCGGCAATGCAGGAATCTCAGCTAAAGCATCCATGACAGATGGCCATGCTGTCACGGTCCAGTTCAAGGGTGATCGAAGTCCTGGCTGGGGACGTCGGGACCGGGGGCAAGATGGCGGGATGGGAGCAGGAACGGGAGTCAGAAGCCAGGAGTTGGGAAGCCAAGAGTCCAAGGGTCAGAGAGCTGGGAGTCAAGAAGCCAAGGGTCTGAGGGTCAGGAAGCAAGGAGTCACGAAGGCAGGGATCCGAGGATCAAGGAGCAAGGAGTCACGAAGGCAGGGGTCCGAGGAGCAAGGAGTCAC
>JAXCMG010000039.1:3394185-3419080 GCA_034642415.1 Podarcis siculus | reverse complement strand
CAAGGAGTCATGAAGGCAGGGGTCCGAGGATCAAAGAGTCATGAAGGCAGGGGTCCGAGGATCAAAGAGTCAAGGAACCAAATGCGGCAAGGCAGGGAACGTGTTGCTGTGGCAAAGAGCCGAAGGGAAATGCTGACCTTATATCCCTTCCCGGCTCTTGCCACCAGATGCTGTGAGTTACCAATCGGCCTCACCTGTGCAGCCGCGTCTTGCCTCTTCAGAACAAACTTAGGAAGGCCCCTATCCTGGTCACAGGGCCTGGCTCCTGCACGCACACCTGACACATCCAACCTCTGCTTAAAAACCCACAAGGAAGAACTAACCTCAGAATACACAGCCAGCCAATGAAGCTGAATGTTGGACGGTTCAGGAGTGATTATTGGGCATATGTTTATGCTGTTTATCTTAAAGTCACTTTTGAAATGACGTATTTGCTTTGGGTCAGATTATTTATAAATTGTGTTCTCTCTGGTGTATATTTTGCTGTTTCAACAGCTTGGGAACTCCCTTATATATTGCAGTGTCAAAAGGTGGCATAGAAATTAAAAGTGAAAAATAGTTAAACTACGGAACTCCCTGCCACAGGAGGCAGTGATGGCTTGAAAGGAGGAGTAGGCAGAGAGGCTATCAGTGGCTACTAGTCATGAAAGCTATGTCCTGCCCTCCACAGCTGGAGGCAGTGATGCTCTGAAACCCAGTTGCTGGAAGCCACAGGAGGAGAGAGGGCTTTTGTGTTCGAATCCTGCTTGCGGGTTTCCCACAGGTACCTGGCTGGCCACTGTGAGAATAGGATGCTGGACTGGACAGGCCGCTGGCCTGATCCAGCAGGCTCTTTTTTTGTTCTTGGCAAAAGCCAATTAGAGATCTGAGTCGTGCCTGAATTGGCAGTGCCTGGTGGGGTGGAAAGTTAAAACTCCACCACCAGCCCATTCAAATTCCGACCCATCTCTGCTCAGTCCATATATCTGTCTTTCCAAAAGCCTGAGATTAGATAAAGGGAAACCCAGGGATGCCTTTATCTCAGGGGAGGGGTGTATTTCTGGGCCTGGTCAGTGCTGTGACTTTCCCTCTTGTCTCCTGGTTTAAAACAGATCCCTGGACCAAAGGATCCAGGACTGGGCGGAATGGCTTAGCCGTGGTGGATTATAAACCGCAGCCAAGCAGGGATCCTGAGGATGATGCTGGGCTTGATCTCTTTAGAGCTGCCTCATATTTAGCCATTAGTCTTCCAAGTATGGTCCCAGGAAGGAGGACATAGTCCTTGTTCATGGAGGAAATTAATGTGGATTCAGTGCTACTCTGCTTATTCATGCCAACACATTTGTTATGTTTTTATATATGCTGGAAGAGGCCCAGAGTGGCTGGGGCAACCCAGTCAGAAGGGCAGGGCACTATTATTACTATAACTATTATCTACTATTATTATCTACACTGGGACGCAGGTGGTGCTGTGGGTTAAACCACAGAGCCTAGGACTTGCTGATCAGAAGTTGGCGGTTCGAATCCCCGCGACGGGGTGAGCTTCCGTTTCTCAGTCCCTGCTCCTGCCAACCTAGCAGTTCGAAAGCACATCAAAGTGCAAGTAGATACTGTATTTTTCGCTCTATAAGACGCACCAGACCATAAGTCGCACCTAGTTTTTGGAGGAGGAAAACAAGAAAAAAAATATTCTGAATCCCAGAAGCCAGAACAGCAAGAAGGATCGCTGCACAGCGAAAGCAGCGATACCTCTTCCTGTTCTGGCTTCTGGGATAGCTGCGCAGCCTGCATTCGCTCCATAAGACGCACACACATTTCCCCTTACTTTTTAGAAGGGAAAAAGTGAGTCTTATAGAGCAAAAAAAACAGTAAATAGGTACCGCTCCGGCGGGAAAGTAATCGGCGTTTCCGTTCGCTGCTCTGGTTCGCCAGAAGCGGCTTAGTTATGCTGGCCACATGACCCGGAAGCTGTACGCCGGCTCCCTCGGCCAGTAAAGCAAGATGAGCGCCGCAACCCCAGAGTCGGCCATGACTGGAACTAATCGTCAGGGGTCCCTTTACTTTTATTATTATCTACTACTACTACTATCATCATCATCATCATCATCATCATCATCATCCAGATTGTTCTGCCCTCATCAAAATGCCAGCCCACACTTCCCCACCATTTAATACAGATTTTCCTGTTTTGTGGTTAACCCGATAAATTCAGAATTGGGCAGAACCACATTCTCCATGGACATGCAGCCCATCACCTTCCTACGCACCTCAGGTGGGGCAGAAAAACCGACTGCCTAACATCCCAGTGCATCCCTAGAGGAAGCAGGTGCAATGCTGCAGGCATTCCTGAAGGATTCAGGGCCTTGCAAAGGATCAGGGGGAATTTCTGTTTCAAAGAGGGACCCGGCCCCACAGATTCTGCATCCTGTTCCAGCTGGACAGCACAGAGACTCAGCTGCGCCAGGAAGATGGAGGAGCCTCTCTGGGCAATTTCTAGCATCTTTCTCCCCAGATGTCAGTGGCCTGCGATGTGTGTTAGTGTGGAACTGCCCTGTTCATCCTCTGGATGGCAGCTGTCAAGGAGATCCATCTTCCCCAAGTACCACACTGAAGGCTGGAGTGTTGGGCATTGGTCATGCTTCTGGAGGCACAGCTGAGAACCTCGAGGGGTCAAAGGTCTGGACTTTTGCTCCCTACTGCCATTGGCTAGCATTGTTACTTTGCTCTGTGCATAGTAAACATTCTTCTTTTCATGCAGCTTTTGAAGTATTTATGTCCATCGAAAACCAGTGATAAAACTTTGAGGAGGGTGGGTGCGGAGGGAATTAAGATGGACACGATGTAATAAGGAGCAAGAACAATCCAGAACTCCAGAATTAGCAATGCAAACACTATGCAAAGAAGGAACAAATCTTCCGAAACTGAATGCCCATGATAGATAAGGTGGTCTTTATCAGGTAACCATATGTCCAGTGCTTCAGAGAAAGTGCTTGCTGTTTGCTATCGCACTGCCCCCTAGTGGACTTCCGTAAATTTTAATGCTATGTTTTTCACCAAGATTTGCTGGCTGCAGAAGTGATAGAACTTTATCCTTTATAAAGCACAGACAAGTTCCTGCAAATATACACATACACTAGACAGACAAATGGGGAGGAATTCACATTTAAATGGAGAACCTGCCCCATCCACAGTCTTGGAAACAAAACGCAAAGCAGAGCATAGCTGTCCTTCAAAATTCACACTTAGAATTTCATATGGCAATTTTCCAGCCAATTACAAAAATTCACTGGCCAGGGTGAAGTGTGCACAGAAATGCATATATTAGTGAAACCAACATACACAAATTTGTTGTCTTAGGGAAAGATGCTCTGCAAAACTGTGTGTATTAGGAGAAATTCACACTACAATGCTGATGAATTTTCACGAGGACTTAAAAAGAAAACACCACGTATCGGAAACTGATGGATTCAAATTCCACAGAGATTCTAGCTGAACATTAGGAAGGATTTTCTTACAGTAAAAGATGTTTCACCGTAGAACGAACCCACTCCGAAGGCGGTGGACTCTCCTTGGTTGGAGGTTTTAAAACAGAGGCTGGATGGCTATTTGTCAGGGAATCTTCAGCTGCAATTCCTGAATTGCAGGGGGTGGACTAGATGATGCTCAGCGACCCCCACCATGCCACCTGAAGCCCTGGAGAGCAGCAGTCAGTCAGTGTAGAGGTGGTGTGGCCTAGTGGTAAGAGCAGTGTTTCTCAGACTTGGGTCCAGACAAGCTGGGGACCCAGGTTTGAGACACACTGGATTAGAAGGTCGGTCTGGGGCCTGGGAGGCTGGGGTTCAAATTCCCGTTTGGACCATGAAGCTCACAGGTGGGGGGTCACGGTGCTCTTCAACTGCTTAGTTTAGTTCCTTTTTTAATTTTCTTTGGGCGTCCTGGATCTCATCTTGGATCCTATGCATGTGGGCTTCCCTTAAGGCGGGTCTGTTTTTCTTCCAAGCGCAGCTGATGTCATCAGGCGGCGATGATAAATTGCTTCTGCGGTTCACGGGGGAACGAGGATACCTAGCTCAATCAGCAGAGCCCAAGACTCTTTTTTAAAAAAATAACAACTTTTTATTCAAAATTAAAACAAAACATATTATCCAGAAACATATCATCCTTATTCCCCCCCATTTTTCCTCCCCCTCCCCCACAGAACCCACCCACCCCCACCCCCCGACTTCCCTCAGTTCCAGTCTTTGATTTCTCTAGAAATGCTGTTTTCTGCATGTTACACAGTTGTATAAATCCTCAAACTATTTAGATGATTATTATCAGTAAATAGTTTGTGGATGTTTATTCAAAACCAGCCAAGGAGTTCAGTTCGCTTTGTTGCGTCTTCAAATATTTTGTAAAGGGTTCCCATTCATCTTTAAAGTCACAGTTATCCTTGTCCCATAGCTTGTATGTCAGTTTTGCCAGTTCTGCATAGTCATCAATTTTTCTTGCCATGATTCTTTAGTTGGGGTTTCTTCAGTCTTCCATCCTTGTGCTATTAAAACTCTCGCAGCCATTGTCGCATACATGAAGATGTTTTTCAGCTTTTTTGGCAGATCTTTCCCTACAATCCCTAATAAAAATGCTTCAGGTTTTTTTAACAAATGTTAAATGGAACATTTTCTTCAATTCGTTGTATATCATTTCCCAAAAAAATTTAATTACCTTACAATCCCATCACATATGATAAAATGTCCCCTCCTTTTCTTTACAGTTCCAACATATATTTGAACTAGTTTTGTACATTTTCCCTAACTGCACTGGTGTTGTGTACCATCTGTACATCATCTTCATGTAATTCTCCTTCAATAGGGAACAATTTGTAAATTGTAAGTCAGTTTTCCATAATTTTTCCCAATCTTCCATCATAATGTTGTGACCTACATCTTGTGCCCATTTAATCATAACTGATTTTACCTCTTCATCTTTCGTCTCCCATTCTAATAGTAGGCTGTTTGCAGCCTTCAGTAGTTTCACTTTCCCTTCAATCACTTCCGTTTGAAACCTAAATCTAGTATAAATAAATCCTTTCTTGCGACAGAGCCTGAGACTCTTAATCTCAGGGCTGTGGGTTTGAGTTTTCTGCACTGGATGAGCCTCGTGGTTCCTTCCAACTCTACAATTTTATGCAAGAAGGAAGGAAGGAAGGGCGGAGAGAACAGATTGCCGATCAGGCTGCTGCTTAATTGCCTTGTTACCCTTTAACCAGGCATCAGTCAGGGCTGTCAGGTGGAGACAGGCTGGGGAGGAGAGGACAGTGACTCGCTTCAGAGTGTGCCACCAGGAGTTATGACATCTGCCTTCCCAACAGGGACTGAATCTCCTGCCTGTCGGCCACCAAGATGCTGAAGAAAGTCATCGGCTGGCTGACGATCCGAAATGAAACCATCCGGCAGGGACTGGCAGAGGCTCTGTCCACCTTCATCCTGATGGTGAGCAGGACAGGGGTGGAGGGTGCTGGGGTCATTCGAGGAGGGGGAGAGGGTGGCAAAGGCTGGGGCACGCACACCTCTTTCTTGTTCCTGAAAAGGTGATGTGTGTGGATGAGGAAGGAGACAGGAAGGGGACCCAGTCTGCATCAGAAGCAGAATTCATTAAGTTTGCAAAACATTAGCGGAACCAAAACAGGCATCGCTGAAAATGTGCACATATCTAAATTTTGAGATATGATTCTCCAATCTGTCAGTGTGTATGCAAAAATGCATCTGTTAGGTCTGATCCTGCCTCGGGGTTCTTCTGAACAGTGCAGTGTTGTGTGTGCCAACTATATCTTTAAAGCACATTCAAAGAACATTCCCCTCTGCTCAAGGAATTCTGGATACAGTGGTACCTCGGGTTAAGAACTCAATTCGTTCTGGAGGTCCGTTTTTAACCTGAAACTGTTCTTAACCTGAAGCACCACTTTAGTTAATGGGGCCTCCCGCTGCCTCCGCTGTGGCGCCACTGTGCGATTTCTGTTCTCAACCTGAAGCAAAGTTCTTAACCCAAGGTACTATTTCTGGGTTAGCGGAGTCTGTAACCTGAAGCATCTGTAGCCCGAGCTACCGCTGTACTGCAGTTTGTTAAAGGTTGCTGGGAACTGTCACTTTGAGAGGGGCAAACCCACAGGGCCCAGAATTCTTTGAGGGAAAGGATAGGCTTCAAAGGTGCTTTAAAGGCATACAGAGTCGGCAACAGTCATCTCCACCCCTTGTTCTGGACACGAAGGATCAATGTCTCCCACACACAGGCTGTGACCCGCCGACCTGAGCACTGCTCATAAACCATGTTTAGTGATCCACCTGAAGATCAGCAAACCTTTCATATGCTCAACAGTGTATTTGGAATAGCAAACAACAACCTGACTCAAAGATGATATTATGGGAGAAAACAGGGGAGGACATTTTGTACTGAACTTCAATTTGCATTAGGTATCTGGTTGTATTAATTGGTTATGGATTGGAACCCATTGTCTCATGATTTGGAGGAAGCATCTGATAAAAGCACCGTTACGGCCAACTTAATGGGGAACATTTCTTCAAGAACAGCTCATGCAATGCTATTTTTATTTTTTAAAGCATCTAACCGGCTAAAAATATAGTATTATTATTGCGAGGGCTGTTTAATCCATTATCATTGCTATTAAATTCAGTATTAGACACTTTGGGATTAGACAGGGATAGTGGCATTAGAATCTGGAAGGAAAATACAGTGGTACCTCTGGATGTGAACGGGATCTGTTCCAGAGCCCCATTCGCATCCTAAAGCGAACACAACCCACGTCTGCATGTCCGTGGGTCGCAATTCGCCGCTTCTGTGCATGCACATGACGTCATTTTGAGCATCTGTGCATGCATGAGCAACAAAACCTGGAAGTAACACGCTCCGTTACTTCTGGGTCACCATGGAGCACAACCCGAAAATGCTTAACCTGAAGCTACTTCCACCCAAGGTATGACTGTAATATGCTTTTGACTTGGAAGACCAGGATTCACATCCCCACTCAGCCACGAAGCTCATTGGGTGACATCGGGCCAGTCTCTCAGCCTTACGGGAGTGTTGTGGGGACGAGGAGGAGAACCATGTGCCACGGCCTTGAGCTCCTTGGAAGAAAGGGTGGTCTATACATGTCATACATTGATGTCAGCCTGGACCACTCAGTGGGTTAGAGCTCTTCTTTGGCGATCCCTCGTAGCCGAGTAAGATTGTCTTCCATGAACACGGTTTTAACAGTCAGTCCGTAAGTGACTGTGGAGGCCAATTTTGGATACACACATCCTTCCACAGTGGGGACATAGGTTTCCAGGCAGGAGTTGATCACAGTGAGAGTTTGCCAAGCATGTCTTCCTCTTAGCACATTTCTCCCTTGCGTCCTGAGTTCGAGTGTCTTCAAAGCCCCATGACACCTTTGGTAAAGGCTGTTCTCCAACTGGAGCGCAGGCCAGTGTTTCCCAGTTATCAGTGCTTATACTACATTTTTAAAGATTTGCTTTGAGAGTGTCTTTAAACCTCTTTTGTTGACCACCATTATTTCACTTTCCATTCTTAAATTGTGAATAGAGTAGTTGCTTTGGAAGACGATAATCAGGCATCAGTACGACCTCACCAGTCCAACAAAGTTGATGTTGAAGAATCATCACTCTGACACAGGGAGATCTATGCACAGGTGATGTTGTCCTTCTACCATGACGATGGATACCTTGACACATACGGGTCTCTCTTCTTCCCCCTTCCCCCACAGGTTATTGGACAGGGCTCTGTTGCCCAGGTGGTAATGGGAAAGAATAGCTTTGGGGACTTTCTGAGCATCAATCTGGGATTTGGATTTGGTGTCATGTTAGGAATTCATGTAGCTGGTGGAATCTCAGGTGAGTCTGGTAGATAATGTGCCTGGAAGATCTCACTTTTAGTATGAACAATGCAGTTTCAGTCCATTTAGATCTGGACATAAATTGCTTTAATCCCCCCATTGCTGATTTCTAAAAGATTGATTTCTATATTATCTTAGTGCTTCTCTTTCTTTCCTTTTGCTGTTACAGAGAGGTTCTGTGTTTCATAACATTTTCTGCCGGGATGGTTTTCCTGTAGGCTTCCCCAACCTGGTGCCCTCCAGAGGTTTTAGACTACAAAACCTAGCCCAAGAGAAAGCAGAAAGAAAAAAGTTTTTATCCCTCTTTCGTGGCACTAGAACTCATGGACATTCAAGGAAGCTGGTTCAGAAAAGATAAGGAAAGTGTGGAACTCTCTCCCACAGGAGACAGTGATGGCCACCAACATAGATGGCTCCAAGAGAGCATTAGACAAGTGCATGGAGGACAAGAGGGCAATCAATGGCTATATTGCAGGAATTTATGTTTAGGTTGGGGGGGTTGCCCCTCTAGCAGATATCATGCACATGCAGCCCACTACCAAAACCAGCACAATCACTTTTGTGATTTGCCCCCACAAAACACTTCATCACAGTTTCTTCCTATCTATTCAAAGGACCTCTGCTGCAGAATACCAAATTTAAGAATTCACTGATCAATGTATCTATGTACTGGCTCACTGGGAAAACTTCAGAAATTCATATAGACATGTGAGCTCAGCTACTCAGCAGCCCCTCTGCCTGAGTGATAATCCCTGGCATCCTTATACCTGAGTGCCAGACAGGTAGCCATTCCAGAAATAACAAACCCAGATGAAGACAAAAGGGTGTGATTAACTTGGCTGGGGAACAGGGAAATGTAAATATCTTTTTTGTTTCACTTGATGGGTGTTTGGTGGAGGCCAAGGGGAACCATGGGGCAGGGTCCAGGATGCTCAGATTACTGCTACCAGACCTCCCCTTTCATGATGTAACAGTGATGTAGTTTGGGGGGTGTAACATGGGGATTAGCAGCTAATAAAAGTTTGGGGGCTCTTTTGTTTGGGGCTTCCATCTTGTTCCACCTGGTGGCAGGTGGGAGTCCTGTTGCGACCGTCTTCAATAAAGACCAAGCCTACTGGCTGTTGTTTTGCTCTGGTATTCCTGGCTGGTGTCCTTGTTTTTTGTCCAAGGGAGCCCTCAGTTTTCTCCGTTAACAGCTACTAGTCATGATGGTTATGTGCTGCCTCTACAGCTGGAGGAAGCAATGCTTCTGAACAGCAGTTGCTGGAAACCGCAAGGAGAGTATGCCCTTGCACTCAGGTCCTGATTTTGGGCTTCCCACAGGGGCACCTGATTAGTCACTGTGAAAGAGGGTGCTGGACTAGACGGGCAAGTGATCCAGCAGGGTTCTTCTTACATTCTTAGTCGTTTATACAGCTGTAGACCCAAAGCACTAGAGGGCATGAGCACTGGTGCCAACTCTAGGGGGCCTTGGGTGTCAGGGCACTCACAGTTTTTGTGTGTGGGTGCTCAGCACCCACATGGTGGGGCTCCGACACAACCTCCAAGGCCCTACGAAGTCTTGGAAGTGACTTCCAGTAGAAACCGGATGTAGATGATGCCATGATGTCACGTTATGTCGTGGTTGTCATTGGGCACCCATAATCTGGGCACAAGCTTGAGGAAAGCTGTTTTCATCTTTGTGTTACATCCCTGTTTTATACTGATTTCTGTAAAGGATTTGGAGAACTTCCACACACCGGAGATCTAGAAACGTACAGATTCAGCCTTGACGCAACATTGAGGCTATCTCTACACTGAGAGTTGCCTCCAGCAGCTGAGGGTGTGGAGTGGAAGTGTGGGACCGCCTTTTTTTGCTTTTTTTCATTGTTTTGAATTTTTTTTGAAAATTTTCAGCGTACGATACCATAAAAAGCAAACTAATCTAAATGAAAAGGAAAACAGCCCAAAAAGAGAAAGCTCTCCTTTTGCTTTCCCATCACTTAGCATTTCCCTATGTTGTGTTTTTAGCAAACGCTCTCAGAATTGGTCTTCGTTGTGGTTTTGTTTTTGCAAAGATAGCCCTTCTAAGAATTGGCACGGTGGAGGGGTGGCTTGCAAATGCTGTAATTGCTACTACTATTACTATTATCATCATTTACTCTCACGTTCCTGCCATTTCTTTTGCCCCTGGAAGGTGCTCACATGAACGCAGCAATTACGTTTGCAAACTGTGTCGTGGGGAATCTGCCATGGCACAAGCTTCCGGTGTATGTGATTGGCCAGTTCGTGGGATCCTTCTTGGCTTCTGCTACGACGTTTTCACTGTATTATGGTATGCTACTTCCCTTGACCCCCCAACCCCTCACAAAGCCACTAGAATAGCTGGGGAGAAAGAAGAACTACCTGATTTTTTTGTTGTTTCAGTGACACACGAACACCCTTCTCTCTCATAAACACACACACACACACACACACACACATTGTGGGTCCGTGCAAGGGCAGAGTGGTTTGATCAAAAAGTCCACTTGTAGCCTCTCCAACTTGTGCTTTTGCTGTTGAACTGTGTAATCTGGTTGCTTCCCTTTCAGAGGCCCTGATGGATTATACCGGGGGGACCCTGAGCGTTGGAGGACCCACTGGCACGGCAAACATCTTTGCCACCTATCCGTCTCCATACATGTCGACTTTGGGCGGATTTATAAATGAGGTTCGTGCACCAGGATTGCCTTTATTTATTTAGTTCATTAAAGTTATATACTTCTTGTTATATACTTAAAAAAACAACCCCAAAGTGGTTTGCTAAAAGAATTAAACAGTAGGATTAATAGGGAAAGCAGTTAAAACACAACTATTTCATAGGGAGTCATTCTATGGCTTCTAGATAATAGACACGGAGAGCTTTGACCACACTGAAATGCTAAGATAATAATTGTCCTCATACGGGTATGTCTGTACCCAATCAGTCTTCAGAATGCAGGGGGTTAAGACAGGGTCGGCCCAGCCATGAGGCAAGGTGAGGTGACTGCCTCAGGCGGCAGGATCCACTGGGGCAGCGGATCCTGATATCAATCTTTCTTCCTGCCTTCTTCCTTCACCACTTCTTCCCTGGCCGGGAAGGGGGACGCCATTTTGTGTCTGCCTCAGGTGGGTTAAGAAGTAAGCAAGCAAGGGAAAGGGATTGTAATGACTGTTCCCCATTGGTCCCCACACCGGACTTTCCGCCACCTTGTTTTGGAGTGGCCCCTTCTGCCTCTGGGCTGCCATCTTTTATTTCATCCTTCCTTCCTGGCCTCATCCCCGCAGTTCATCGCTACAGCTGTGCTATTGATTGGAATCCTCGCCATCAACGACCTGAAGAATGCAGGTGCTCTTCCAGGCACCCATGCCTTGAGTGTTGGGCTGCTGGTTGCGGTCATCGGCATGTCCTTGGGGATGAACACCGGCTACGCCATTAACCCTTCCAGAGACTTGCCACCAAGGATCTTCACAGCCGTTGCTGGATGGGGGCTGGAGGTCTTCAGGTGAGTTCCTTTTCTCTACCATAGAATCATAGGAGTGGGAAGGGACCCTGAGCGTCATCTAATCCACCCCCTGCAATGTAGGAATCTCAACTAAAGCATCCAGGACAGGTGGCCAGCCAACCTCTGCTTGGAAACCTCCAAGGAAGGAGAGTCCACCACCTTCTGAGGGAGTTTGTTCTACTGCTGAACAGCTCTTACTGTCAGAAAGTTCTTCCTAAGTTTTCAATAGAATCTCCTTTCTTGTAACTTGAAGGTTCATGTCCTACGCTCCAGAGCAGGAGAAACCAAGATAGGACCATCTTCCCTGTGACAGCCCTTTAGATATTTGAAGATGGCTACCATATCTCCTCCCAGTCTCCTTTCCCAGGTTAAACGTACCCAGTTCCTTCAACCATTCCTCACAAGGCTTGGTTTTCAGACCCTTGATGATCTTCTGCACACATTCCAGCTTGTCCATATCCTCCTTAAATTGTGGTGCCCAGAACTGGACAAAGTACTCCAGGTGTGGTCTGACCAAGGCAGAATAGAGTGGTCCTCTTCCTGTGATCGGGACACCATACTTCTGTTGATGCAGCCTAGAATAGCATTAGCCTTCTTTGCTGCTGCATCACCATTGACTCATGTTAAGCTTGTGGTCTACTAAGACCCCTAGATCTTGTTCACATGTGCTACTCACAAGGCAGGTGTCTCCTAGGTGAATATTGCAGATCCCCACCTTTTCTGCCTCCCTTATTTGCATGGATTGATTAAATTTGATTACTGAACATTTTTTTCTTATTATTCCTGGTTTGCTCTGCCCATCAGGTGCAGGGTGGGCAACAACCCCTTACAGTGATACCTCGGGTTAAGTACTTAATTTGTTCCGGAGGTCCGTACTTAACCTGAAACTGTTCTTAACCTGAAGACCACTTTAGCTAATGGGGCCTCCTCCTCCCGCCTCGCCGCCGTAGCACGATTTCTGTTCTCATACTGAAGCAAAGTTCTTAACCTGAAGCACTATTTCTGGGTTAGGGGACTCTGTAACCTGAAGCGTATGTAACCTGAAGCGTATGTAACCCGAGGTACCACTATATTTAAATATAGATTAATTGAAACAAATTGGTTGATAGCTCTTGTGGATACGAAGGTAGGTCTGAACCTCCTCGCCCAACGTTAGGTGAAATTTGAGAAGTTAGGTCGTGCATTGAGCTATCACATTTGTTAAGGACTGGAGTAAGAGTACAAAAGGTGCTTTTGATGTGCACCCTACCTCCTCTCTAAGGAATTCAAGGTGGTGTACCTAGGAGTTCTCCCTTTTAAAAGTACAAAATGAGAGTATAAAAAAGCTATGGGTGGAAACAGGTCTCCTGAACTTGATGCAATGCTTGGAAGCAGGATGGGCCAATAAACTGAATCTGAATCCTGTTTTGTCTAATTGGGGATGCAGAGTGGGAGACTGCTAGATCTGGATGAGGTTGCACTCCCCCCTGAAGGAGCAGCTTGGGGGTATAACTGGATTCAACACTGTCAGCGGAGGCTCAAGTGGTCTCGATGGCAAGGAGCACTCTCCCGTTCCCCTAGCTCAGCTGGAACCCCTTTGGGACAGCTATGCCTTGGGCATTGCGCTCCATGCTCTGGTAACTTCCAGACTGGATTGCTGCAACACGCTTTAGTTGGGGCTGCCCTTGAAGATAGCTCAGCCACGTATGATGGGAGTTGCACTCCAACAACCTCTGGAGGGGCCACTCTTGCGTTAAAGGAAGGCTGGTTTGTGATGGACGTAATTGAGGGGCGGTACAGGCAAGTGATATGGGACGCGGGTGGCGCTGTGGGTAAAACCTCAGCACCTAGGACTTGCCGATCGCATGGTCGGCGGTTCGAATCCCCGCGGCGGGGTGCGCTCCTGCTGCTCGGTCCCAGCGCCTGCCAACCTAGCAGTTCAAAAGCACTCCCGGGTGCAAGTAGATAAATAGGGACCACTTACTAGCGGGAAGGTAAACAGCGTTTCCGTGTGCTGCACTGGTTCGCCAGAGCAGCTTTGTCACGCTGGCCACGTGACCCGGAAGTGTCTGCGGACAGCGCTGGCCCCCAGCCTCTTAAGTGAGATGGGCGCACAACCCTAGAGTCTGCCAAGACTGGCCTGTACGGGCAGGGGTACCTTTACCTTTACCTTACAGGCAAGTGATGGTCCAATTCAAGGATGGGGAAGATACGGGCAGAAACCATTTTGTGTGGGTCTGATAGATGCATGATCACGCCCACACACACACTGCTCCCGACTTGGAAGAGGCCCCAGTATGGGGCAGGACGGGCTTATGAGTGCTCCACTGACACCCATGGGGGTCAGGAAGGGAACCTCTGTTCAAAATGGTTGTCACTTGTAGTCGCCATCCAGCAACAAGAGAGACACAGCTTGCCCATCCCTGGACCAGATTCTTTTGAATACTGCCACCAGGTCTACAAAGAACGACGTGGGCCCCAGTGGTGCTGTCAAAGAAGCTGCTGAGCTCAATTTCTGCTCTTGGCTTCTTCTTCTTGTTGTTGTTTAGTCGTGTCTGACTCTTCGTGACCCCATAGACCAGAGCACGCCAGGCACTCCTGTCTTCCACTGCCTCCCACAGCTTGGTCAAACTCATGCAGGTAGCTTCGAGAACACTGTCCAACCATCTCATCCTCTGTCGTCCCCTTCTCCTTTCCCAACATCAGGGTCTTTTCCAGGGAGTCATCTCTTCTCATGAGGTGGACAAAGTCTTGGAGCCTCAGCTTCAGGATCTGTCCTTCCAGTGAGCACTCAGGGCTGATTTCCTTCAGAATGGATAGGTTTGATCTTCTTGCAGGCCATGGGACTCTCAAGAGTCTCCTCCAGCATGGCTTCTGCTAGAACCGAATAAAACCAGCTTTTCTCTCTTCCCCACCCCCCAGCGCATCAAATAATTGGTGGTGGGTCCCAGTGGTCGCACCAATGTTGGGAAGCCTCCTTGGAATTTTCATCTACAACATCTTCATTGACTTTCACAATCGCCCTCGGCTGGATGGGAGCAGGAAGCCAGACTGCGAGGGCGACGAGAGCGTCGAGCAGCGACTGTGAAACCTGGACTCCCGTCAACCGGAAGCTGAATTTGGGACTTGGGACAGATCCATAGCAGAGAGCTGTCTGCTGTGGCCACAGTGCCCAAGAGCGTGCAAGCAGCTATCAATCTATGTTCTTAGCTAATAAACAGAGGGCACTTTTTTAGGGGGAAAATAAGGGAAGGCTGGAAGGTGTAAGTTCCTGCCTGCCCTGTGCTCTTCTCACTCAGCTGCTGCCAGTGAGCTGCATGTCAGGGCTCATGTAAGAGCCTTGCAAAAATCCCTTTAGGCAGGGATGCTCAAGGGGTGTGCTGTGAGACGCTGCCTTTGAAAAATACACCATCGCGTTAGTATTTTAAGTTGTTATAGACTGGTTGACCCAGCTTTTTCCTTGTAGACAGAAGTAGCCCCAACCACCCTCCGCCGGTGCACTCAATTAGACAGGTGTAATTTGTGAACTATGTGCAACAATTGTGGAAAGATGCAGGAGAATTTCTAGGCTTGGCTATGATGTACAATCAGGCATAAGACTCCTGGCTGCATCTGCCTGCTCTCCGGCTTAAGGAGAAGCACTGCTGTAAGATACAGGAACGCCCTCTTCCTGTCACTACCATTTAACTCTTCAAACAAATTCAAATTCTTTAAAACCTGGGCGGTTGCAAGCTCTCCTTCCTTAGATGGCCCTGTGTCATGGATGCTTTAGTTGAGATTCCTGCATTGTAGGGGATTGGACTAGATGACCCGTGGCTCCCTTGCAACTCTACAATTCTACTGCAAGAAGTGAGGTTACAGGGAACCAGTCAGAGGGCCTCCTCGGTGGTGGCGCCCACCCTGTGGAACACCCTCCCAGCAGATGTCAAGGAGAAAAAGAACTACACAACTTTTAGAAGACATGTGAAGGCAGCCCTGTATCAGGAAGCTTTTAATGTTTGGTGTTTCATTATATTTTTATATGTGCTGTAAGCCTTCCAGAGTGGCTGGGGAAACTCAGCCGGACGGGCAGGGTATAAATAATAATAATTATTAGCATTATTATTAGCAACGTTCACTCCAAGGAAGGACCATGTCGAACCTGAGCCCACTGGTCGCGTTTGGCACAAAGGAAATTCAACCGGAGCCTAAAGCCTTTTAAATAAATACTTTTAGATAAATACATCTTGGTCCCATTCGATGCTCCACCAGCCACAAACTAGGAGGCCTTTTCTCGGGGGAGGGGCAGTGGACCAAAGCCACGGTGGGGCGGTGCAGGGTCAAAGGGCAAAGGTCAGTCAGGGCTGGGGTTCCCGTCTCCTTGAGGAGCTTCCGGCCTGCTGCGGATTCTTGGGGGCTGTCCCTGCCTGGCCCTTCTGGGAGGAGGGCGTCTGGGACGGCAGCTGCTTCTTCTTCATCACCGGAGTTTTGCTTTTGCTGCGGAAGACCTTGTTTGGGTCCAGCTTGTTCACGAAGGAATCGGCCTCCTCAGAGAGCTGCTCCGTGTTGACGGTGATGGGCTTGTACATGTTGAACCATTGCTGGAAGAGGAAAAGGGAGTGAGGAGCAGCAAACGGCAATCACTGCAGGGCAGGCGTGTGGTTCTGGTTGC
This sequence comes from Podarcis siculus, assembly GCA_034642415.1. Lineage (NCBI taxonomy): Eukaryota > Metazoa > Chordata > Lepidosauria > Squamata > Lacertidae > Podarcis > Podarcis siculus. The sequence goes on along the minus strand of JAXCMG010000039.1, from coordinate 3,403,080 downwards.
CTCGTCTCAAGAAGGATGCTGGAAAAAGTTAAAGGGCAACCAAAAGAGAGCCAGTATGGTGTAGTGGTTAAGAGCAGTGGACTCGCAATCTGGGGAACCAGGTTCGATTCCCCGCTCCTCCACATGCAGCTGCTGGGTGACCTTGGGCTAGTCACACTTCTCTGAAGTCTCTCAGCCCCACTCACCTCACAGAGTGTTTGTTGTGGGGGAGGAAGGGAAAGGAGATTGTGAGCCGCTTTGAGACTCCTTCGGGTAGTGATAAAGCGGGATATCAAATCCAAACTCCAAAATTATCAAGGGGGTGGAGCGAATCCCCTATGAAGGAAAGTGGCCAAGGCTAGGACTTTTTGGTCAGGAGAAAAGGCAAGTAAGAGGCAGCACCATAGAAGTTTATGAAGTTTGGCATGGCACAGAGGAAGTGAAGGGAGTCTCTTGTTGGGAGATGCAGGACAGGTAAAAGAAAGGTAAACCAGGGAACTCAGGATCCCAAAGAGGCGTGGCTCTTGGGTTCAAAGGCCGTCCTGACGCAGAGGTAGACTCTAGCCTCCGAGCCCTGCCTGTCATGGCAAATTGCCCATCTGATAACGCTGCTATCAAAATTGGCAATAAAAAAAATGCTGCACACAGCAGAGAAGGATATATTGAGAGAAACATTGAACTGTGACCTTGGGAGTCAAAACTTTGTTTTGAGAATGCCTGAAAAAGCTAAGCAACCTTGGTGGTGGGTGGGAAGCAGATAGAAGAGGCTCAAGAGACCTCTGAAAAAAACAGACCCTAAACCAGATTTGGCAGGCTTTGTAATGGAATAATTTGCTCAACAGAGGAAGGATTTTGGATTACAGATGCAGGAGCTATTTCGGAAAATGAGTGCTAAGATAGAGGATAGTGCAGCTCAGCTGTCACAGCAGATAGAAAGAATGGATGTAAAGGTTAAAGAACTTGAGAAATCGGCTGAATTTAAGAAAACCTCTGAACAAATGGAGCATGTGAAACAACAAGAAGTGTGTAAAGAGGCTGTGGGTGGGGTTGTGGGTAGACCGGATCTATTAGAAGATGCTGTTCTTATGACACAAATGAGACAAAATGAGAATACAGTGAAATATGCAATTTACCAGAGCAAGAGGAAAACCAGAGACTAGAGAAGTATTTAACAAAAATCTTAGCCAAATGGTTAGGAGAAAGAGAGAAGTGGGTGGAGGAGGCTATACAGACCTGTTACCGGGTCAGAAACAGGAGAAAAAGAGGAACACAGCAGCCTGGAGACTGTTTGGTTACTTTCAAAACTAGAAGAATAAAGGAAACAGTTCTCCAGAAGGGATTTGAAACTGGTCTAAGGATGGGTGATAATAGGGTTGAGAGATTTAAAGAAATTCCTTTTGAGAATCGGAAAACAGAAATTTAAGTTCCTGACAACCGCCCTAAAAAAGGCAGACGTACAATACAAATGGGAGTTTCCAGAGGGACTCTCATTTATATACAAAGGCAAAAGGTATAGACTTACAACAGAAATGCAGGCACACAATTTTTTTGAAAAACAAGGCAGGGTCTTAGAAAGACAAGAAACAGATAGGTATGCGAATACCCCTCTGGAAAAGCAAAGGCAGGCAATGGAACAGTTTGCACAAGAAGAAGAAAAAGGTGCAGCAGGAAGTAGACCTATCTTGAGAGAAGTTGATAATGGCAAACCTTAAAATACTGAATTGGAATGTGAATGGATTGAACAATAAAACCAAGAGAAACAGGGGGAACAATTCTCAAACAAAATCTAGATAGAATTTGCCTACAAGAGACACATAAAGCAAAAAAGAAAGGTAAGCCAGGGAACTCAGGATCCCAAAGAGGTGTGGCTCTCTGGTCCAAAGGCTGTCCTGACGCAGACGAGGGCTCTAGCCTCCAAGCCCTGCCTGTCAAGGCAAATTGCCCATCTGATATCTATCAAAATTGGCGACAAAAATAATGCTGCACATGGCAGAGAAGGAAGGTGAGCGATGGAAGGGTGGGGATGTCTCAAGACCTGTCTCCTGGCTTGTTATCTGCCAGCCGTAGAACCGAAGGCCTTAGACAGGAATGCAGCTAGATGGGCTCAGGGACAGAAGGGGGTCTGCTTGGGATGGAGCAGATCCCCAATTAAATCCTTGGATGATCTACTAAAATATTATTATTACCCTTTCTTGGCACAGAGCAGCAGGAGAGAGATCACACCACAGCATGGTAATCCTAAAACCATGTTGCATGGTGTATTTGAGGGAAGAGTCATGCTTCGGTGTCAGTGTGTGTGTGTTGGATACAGAGTTCAATCTCTGGGGTCTCCAAGAGGAGCTGAGTCAGTGTTCAGAGGCATATACACCTGTACCTGTGCCCAGACAAGCTTGCTATAAGATTTCCACCAGGGCTCCACAGGGTCAGGGAAGCCACCTGGGAACAGTCCTATTGATGTCCCAGCTCACTTGACCATTGCACAAGAAGACCAGGGTCTCAAGAACACCAGACATGCCAGCCAGAAAATCCCTTCTGATTCTACAAGTCTCTGGGGCCTGGACCACCTCAATAGAGAGAAGTCTCTGCAGAGAGGAACAGCCACTTCCTGTCCAACTCTCACCAGGGAATGAAATGTCCATGCAGGACAAAGGGCTTAATCCACAAGCAGAGCCAGCCCAAGACATTTTGGCACCTGAGGCGGACCACAAGTTGGCCACCAGGGAACAAGGCGGGAGTGAAGATTTCCATTGGGAAGAAGTGGGGGAATCAAATGAACCTCATCTTTGGGTTGAAGTGGGACTCAAAGGCCAATGTTGTAGGGTCTGCCCCCCAAATCCTGGAGAGTCAGTGTCTAAATGCCTCTCTGGGAAAGTGGGAGTGATGCAGAACAGAGCAAGGGAATGGAAGGATTCGTTCAGAGAGGTGAGCATTTATGTTGCATACAAATCCCCACTGGTATCTCCAAGGAGGGCTGGGAGAGACCCCCACCATGCCACCTGAAGCCCTGGAGAGCAGTAGTTAGTCAGTGTAGAGGTGGTGTTGCATAGTGGTAAGAGCAGTGTTTATCAAACTTGGGTCTAGACAACAGCTGGGGACCCAAGTTTGAGACACATTGGATTGGAATGTCAGTCTAGCGCCTGGGGTTCAAATTCCCGTTTGGCCGTGAAGCTCACTGGGTGACCTTGGGCCAATCACTCACTCTCAGCCTGACCTCCTTCGCAGGGCTTTTGTGAAGGCAGAATGGGGAGGAGCGGCAGACCCTAGGAAAAGGGACGGGCCATTTGTTGTTCTCTCACCTTAGCCTGGGGGCTGATGCCGTAGCTGGTGAAGGCATACTGCCAATGCGGCAGCCCCAGGTGGGTGATCAGGAGCCGGTAGTAAGCGGTGAAGGTTTTGGTGAGGAAATGCCAGTAGAGAGCTCGGTCCAGAAACCAGATCTCGGAATCCGGGGTGACAACTGGAAGTGAGAAGAGAGACTATTAGGCCGCAGGATGAGAAGAACGGACCGCCCCACCTCTCAGGGGGTTTAAATAAGGAACTCGGAGAGAGATGGGGCATAGATAGAAGGCTGTTATGGCTTATAACCCAATTACACCACGGGTCGTCGGCTAGAGTGAGACTCACTCCGGCGGGAAACCTATCCAACGAGGTCCCAATAAATAGAGGAGTGCGCCAAGGCTGCATTTTGGCCCCACTCCTCTTCAACTTGTTTATTAGCGACATGAAGCTCTTTCTGAGTGAGTCTCAAGCCAACATTCATGCCCCCCCCCGCCTAGCTGATTTTCGCTGCCCTCTGCTCCTATATGCCGACGATGCAGCGATCCTTTCCTACTCTAGAGTCGGTTTATGCAGAGCTCTAAAGATTTTTGCGGCTTATTGCAAACTCAACCATCTGACAATTAATCATGGAAAATCTAAAGTACTGGTTTTTACCAGGTCTCGGAAAACTTACAGCTGGAAGTTAGATGGAGTCCAATTAGAACAGGTTTTCAAATTTAAATACCTGGGAGTCTTTTTTCACTACAACCTAAGCTGGAAGCCACAGATACAGTATTTACTAAATAAAGGGAAAACAATACTTTATACTCTACTCCAATTTTTTGCGGTCGACGGAGCCTCCCACATCCCTTCTGCATTGAAGGTGTACCACGCAAAAGTGGTTTCCACCCTCTGTTATGCTGCCCCGCTCTGGGCCCCAGGGTCCAATTTAACATCGCTGGGGACATTGCAGAATCAGTTTCTCCGTCGCCTCCTGAAACTCCCCATGTGTGTGAGCAACGCAGCCATACATCTGGAGTTAAGGATTGCATCATTGGAGACTGTCATCTGGAAACGAGTCTTTGGCTATTGGCTGTCCAGCTGGCATAGGCTTCCCGACCATTACCTCTTTCAGTGCCTCTGGCGGGATGACTTTGTTAATCCGTGGGTAGGAAAAATCCATGCCAAACTTCTGAGCATCGGAATTTCCCCAGCGGACTCCTTAAAGATGAACCTACGCTCAGCCAAAAGCCTTATCGAGCAAAGATTAGCAGACATTGAAAATCAACACAACCTCTCCAGGGGTGGGGGTGTCTGCTCCCCCAGGTATCACGGAATAACCCCACCACTTGGCCTTCCATCATACATGTCATCTCTTTCATCTGTACCACACCGACTTGCATTTATTCGTGCAAGGTTCAATGTTTTTCCATCGAACCTGCTGAGCCACAGATTTTCCAAGGGTTTGGTGTCTCTGCTATGCGAGTGTGACGGGAAAACAGTTGAATCTCTTTCACATATAATGTTCATCTGTCCCTTACACAGCATAGCCAGGACTAAATTCCTGGGTCCTGCTTTACTGCGCTTGGCTGGCAGGCCTATTGAGTCACATGCCGCACTGCTTTTGCAGGATACAGATCCTTCTGTAACTCTGCAGGTGGCGAGATTCCTGAATGCGGTTATCTCACACACAAAAACCACCAAAAAACAACAACAACAAAAACTAATCAGACAGTTATGATGAGAGTGCATGACGGATCTCATCTCCAGTTCTCCTTTTTTCTGTGAACCGTCCCTTGGATCTTTCCTGGCCCCAAGCTGTTATTTGTCACTGTTCAATGACCCACCCTTGCATCGTGGCGTTCACCTTCTGTTGTTAGATGTATTGGTCTTTATGCCCCTGTGATTTTATGTTTGTACATACTTTATGGGCTAATAGCTGTATAAATAAATAAAAATAAAAGGCCTAGGAATGATGGTCTGGGCCTCGGTGCTTTCTACAAAGGATAAAAGCATTTCCAAGGGAAATTCATCCTCTGAGGCGGTATACAAATTTTAATATTATATAATAATAATAATAATGGCAAATTATGAAAGCCAGGCATAGCTTGCTTCAGGAAGACTTCATCTCAGGCCATCATAAACAAGAGCCTTTATCAACCTGGTACCCTCCAGATGTTCTGGACTACAAAGCCCATCAGTCTCAGCCAGCACAACTGTATGGTGCTAGGAAAAGTAGTCCAAAACAGAGATGTGGGAGATAAGGCAAAAGCTAACTGGGGTTTGCAGATGGGGCTGATTTGTGCAGGCAGCTCTTGGGCTGCTGGCATCACACAACATACCCGGCTTGGTGTTCTTGTACACGAGGCAGACCTTCCCATTCCCTCCGCACGGGTCCAGCTCAAATACCAGGCTCCGTGAGTCCAAGTGAGGTTTCTCTGGCTGACCACTGTTACCTTTGGGGAGAAAGAAAAGGCTGAGTGAGGCAGGCAGGCATTCTCGTCGGGTGCAGGGCAAGGAAAACTCAAACCAGGCAAAAGTTGGGAAGCTGGGCGTCGGTGGGGCTTGTGTATAAGGTCATGGAAACTTTTGGTGGGGTAGTGGGAGGTGCGGAGAGATGGACCGAGGTCTGCCATGGACAAAGGGGTGAGGTGGGGCAGTACCTTCTTCATCGTCAGTGTCCTCCAAGTCAGCCAGCGTGGGGGCATTGGGCAAGGCGTAGACGGGCGACGCTCTGACTCGGTTTAGCTTGGAGATGCTGTTGATGGTCATCGAGCCAAGCGGCATTGGGTTGTCTGAAAAAAAGGCAGCCATTACTAGGTTGCTGGCATGGATGCCACAATTCTGTAGGAGCACAGAAGGCTCACAGAACATGATGCCCTTTGAAGAAGAATCTCAGCTTTCTTGCTTGCTTTTTGCAAAAAGCAAGCGCCTAACCATCATGGCAGCAAAGATGGGATTGGCAGCACACAGAGTGCTACTGCTGAAATAGGAATCTTTCTGCTGCTGAACAGCTCCCGTTTCATTCTCCCCTTCCCAAATTAAAGACAGAACACAACTTAAGCAAAGGAAATGGTGTGTGGATGGAATTGTTGATCAGAGAAGAATGTGCTTATTTTGTGTGCGTTTCATAGCATTTAAATACTGTTTGACTGTGAGTAAAACTCTCAGAGCGGTTATCAATAAAATGATCAACAAAAAGTTAAAAACTGCTATTTAAAAGCATTCAAAAGTTAGTTAGTTATTTGTATACTGCCCATCATATGAAGATCCTAGTGCAGTTCACAGCACAAAAACACAAGGTACAAACACAAAATACCCTGTAAAAACAGGAACAAAAACAAAACAAAACAACAATGCTCTCTCCATTAATTAAAATCAATGATTAGCTAAAAAACAGATTAAAACACATGCCATACTTCTTTGTGACTGGATAGGCTTGCCTGAACAATAATATTTTTAGCAGGTGCCAAAAAGAGTACAGCGAAGGCACCTGCCTGTTGTCAATAAGCAGGGAGTTCTAAAGTGTGGGCGCTGCTGCACTAAAATATTGATTTATTACATATGCGGAATACGTATTATGGGCTGTTTGTAATGGTGTCAGTTCCGCAGATTGAAGTGGATGAGTGAAGAAGGCGACCTTGTGAGTAAACTAGTCCCAAGCTGTGTAAGGCTTATTCTTACCGTCAAACTTTACACTCCAAGTCATGTGGAAGCCATCTGTCATCAGGTAGAAATTCTTTAAATCCTCGGGCAAGACGCAGGCATTCTTCTGCAAGAAGAGGCGAGGGCAGGAGAAAAAGAGAATCAAGCAGCAGCCGCTGCCTCTGTGGCAGGAATTGCCAGTGTGGCCCCGTCTAGCTATGGTTGAACTCCCATGGGTGCCAGGCAGAATGGGCAAGGATCAGGGGGGATGGGAGTTGGAGTACTGCAACCCTGGGACATAGGAAGCTGCCTTATGCTCAGCCAGACTGTTGGGCCACCTAGTTCACCATTGTCTCCAGGGTTCAGATGCTCTCCAGGGTTTCAGGTAGGGAAGCTCTCTACCTGCAAATGATGGAGACTGAACCTGGGACTTTCTGCGTGTAATGCAGATGTACTACCATTAAGTTACAATCCTTTCCCAACATCTGGAGGGCACCCTTGCTTTGTGGAGTGTGCTAACCTGCAACCAAGAGAAGTTGTTATTGGTTTGTTCTTGTTCTTGTTTTTATTTCTAACTTGTATTTTGTGCTTTTCATACTGTGGTTTTATGTTGTGATCCACTCTGAGACCTACGGGTGTAGGGCAGTGTACAAATTTAATAAACAAACAAACCTTGATGTGCAGCTGGCCCTCTTGACCGTTATATCACTTCCAACATTTGTCTTTCTCCTATACTTTGCTTGGCCCCGATGGACAGAAACAGGCCTGCAGTATCCAGCTGTTGTCTGAGAGCCCTCTCATCTCTCCCCCTCAGCATTCTTGTCAGCCTATGTCAAGACTGACCCCTTGCCCTGCTGCATCTATAACTTTGCATCCGCAGAGCCAGCTCTGTCCAGGTTTGCATTGCTCCTCTTCTTGAGCTGCCTGCCTGCTGCCTGATGTCATCGCTATGTCCGGTTCTCTGCTGCCCTGGATTACATGCCCTGAAAACTCGTGCCTCCTAAACTAACAGCTACCAGAGCGGCAGCATCGAGAGGAAGGGTGCGTCGCACACACGGAGGGAGCTCTTCAAAGCAGGACCCAACAGCAAGTGAGATTCCCCTGATTCTTCAGTTCATCATTATAGCCCAATTTAACAGAGGGAGAATAATTGGTGGGGACATGTCCAACACCCCTGAGAGTAGTGTTTCTCAAAGGGGGTGGCGGGGGAGAAAGGCAAGTGTGGCGGGGAAAATAAAAAAAAAAACATTTAAACATTTTAGTTTAGTATAGTATAAAAATAATTTTTGGGAATATTGCCAGAAACTGCATGCATGCTTCTTTTCAGGAGCATTGGCTATTATTCTACAGTTCTCCATGACCTGTTGTTGCGAAGAGGGATTTTGAACTCTAACAAATATGTAACATCAGAAAAGAGAAAGCTTTCTTTCTGTTGATAGGCATATGTTTGTCTCAAATTACACCTAATATCAGTAGCATTACACGACAAAAGCAAGCTCACACCTCTAACTGAGTTTGTAAACGTACTTAAGATACATAAGAGGCTCGCTTATAATTACATTTTGGGAATGATTTCTGCTCTTAGGTAGTTGCATTGTTTCAAGCATTTTGGATGCCCCATGATCATACTATAAAGTAGTTGTTTTCTGCGTTGTAAATCAAGCACTGCTAGGAGTTGTTTCTTTTTGTTTTCCAATATGTTTCTTATCACTAAAAGAATTCTTGTTTTTATTCTGAAAGTTTGGCCCAGGGAGAAAAGTTTGAGAAGCATTGCCTTAGAATGAACAACTTGAAATCAGTGCCAGAAGAGTAGCCAAGTTGGTCTCACTCCCTAGCCTTTAAGACTCTCCCAAACCCATATTTGCTCAGCCATCTAGCTTCACACCCTCCTCAAGTGTTTTTGCCTGGCTTAAATATGTCCCGGAGCTTATTAGCCTTCTCGCTTGCCAGGATGAAGGACAGAGAAGGGTGTTTGAAAGTGTGTAGAAAGTAGGCTACTTCACAAAGGTAAAG
>JAXCMG010000039.1:3319016-3369185 GCA_034642415.1 Podarcis siculus | reverse complement strand
TAGGAATATAGGAGGAGGAGCTGGATGGTTCAATTGACAGGATCTATCATGTTAAATCAAATTTTGCAAAGATTAGGAAATTACCAGGAGACAGATGATTTTTAATTCAAGATCGATTAAAGACAGACTAATACAAACCAACTACCAAAACAGATTACAAATTGGAGGAAATAATATTTTCATTCTGAAGGAAATTCCAGCCTGTCTTCTTTTAAAAAAATGCATAAACTATAACTTTCTAACAGATGCCTTCGAGAAACAGTAAAATACCTTATAGATGATAAGTCCAAGAAGGAATTTCTTTTACATACAAAAATAAGAAACAGAGATGCAGAGACGTGGACAAGGCACAGAAGTTTTGGAGGAGATATAAAAAAGAGGAAAAGCTAAACCAATGGTGGGGGAACATGGAGCAACAGGAGGTGGGGAAGAGGAAACGTCCAAAGATATTACAGGTATTCAAGAAGAGAGAAACAAGATTCTAATTAAAAGATAAATATCAGAATGGCTGATCTCAAGATATTCATTTGGAATGTAAAGGTTTTAAATAGTAAAAAAAAAAAGAATAAAAGTGAACATGCAATCTTAAAACAAAATTTGGATATAGTTTGCCTACAAGAAACTCGTGGCTAAAAGACATAGAAAAGTGTTGATAAATAAAAGAATTGGAATGGAATTTATAACCTCAGATAAAACAAAGAAAAGAGGAGTGGTATTATACATTAAATCTAAGTTAGACCCGAAACAAGTATTTAAGGATGAGCAAGGGAGGATGATAACGACACAAATCACATCACAAGGTGAGAAGATGATAGCAATCCATCTCAAGATGAGCATCTAACCTCTCATTGGCTCAGCCCCTGACCAACAGCAATTCCAGCCCATCACAGACCCCAAAGCATTTTCAGAACTTCTGTAGCCTCCCTTGAATTTGAAGAAAAAGGATTGAGTTGGATATCATCAGTATACTGATGGCACTGCCCCCCAAATCTCCAGATAACCTCCCTCAGCAGTTCCATGCAGATGTTCAAAAGCATGCCAGATGTAGCTGGTGAGCTGTATTTAGTCTGATGGGCCACAAATTGTGCGTAGAATCATAGACTTGGAGTCCTGCCCTCTCTGTAGAACCGCCTCCTCTCTGAATTGTGGCAGTCAGCACTTGTTGCTTGTGCTGCAACTTGTACCGCCATTTTATTTTTTTTAACTGAGCTTTTCATTGACCTAGCAGCTGAGTTGTAATTTTATTGTACGTCTGTTTTCCTGCACACCAGCCTTGTTGTTGGCAATGAAATGGGGTAGAGAAATATTTTAATAAATAGAAATAGATATTAATAAACATGAAAGAGGTAGCCATAGAGCCTGGTAGTGCAAAACAGCACCTAATTTATCCTCCTTGCCGGAGGCAAGATCTACCACGCCCAAATTGCTCATGACAGATGTCTATCGGGCTGTTTACAATCCACCCTATTACATGCAATTAAACCCTTGCCTTAAAAAGAAAATCCAAAAGAGCAGCCAGGAATAATAATAACCAAGTTATAGGTGTGCCTGGAAAGCATTGCACATAAATCATCTTTGTAGAATCAGAATAATTAAAGGCTCATATTCCTCTCCAAAGGATTGTGAACTGGCTCTCCTCCATAGTCAACCAAATATTCCTCCCAAACTGAAGGCATCAGAGGTGAGTTATGCCAGCCACTGTACACATAGAAGCTTCAGAATATAGGATATTTCACCACCCTTATCTCATCCTGCTTCCCACAAATTTTTTGAGGCTCCCATTTTACAGATTGGAAGAACTGAGGCTAAGAATCAAGCCTCACAAGTTTCCCAAGGCTGATCCCCTCTGGAAATGATTCAATGGGTTCAAAATGTCCACCCTAAATTCTGCTAAGCCTTCCATCCACAGCCAGGGATCTATTTCAGATCCTGGAGACCCATGGCTCCACAAGAACTTGTGTGGTTGGCAAAGCCAGGCATCTCTGGAGGAGCATAGAAAATACTGACTTACACAGAGTTAGACCAGGTAGCTCAGTTTTGTCAACCCTGGCTGGTAGCGGCTCTCCATAATTTCAGAATTTTCCCAGCCCTGCCTGCAGACTGGAGCTCTGGTTTTTGGCATGCAAAGCAGATCAGTCAGCCAGCCAGTCGAATTTAGAAACCACCAGCCATCGGGAAAAGACAAGCAGCACAGAAATGCATTTTGCCACAGGAGGTCCCCAGCAAACAGGACCCACCCCCTCCATTTTGTACACTGAAATTCTGTCTGATCCATTGACTAAGGTGAACATGGAAGCTTGCTATGTGGTGTATTTATCCCAATCCATCAACACAGAGCAGAATTATACAGGGAGCAATATAGCACACAATGAACAATATTTTCCACCTCTTCCTAGCCACAGATACAGAAATGATGATTTGCAGGTGCTTTCCACCCAAATTATTTTTCGCTCCATAAGACGCACCTGACCATAAGACGCACCTAGTTTTTAGAGGAGGAAAACAAGGGGGGGGAAATATTCTGAATGAAACAGTGGATGCATTATTTATGTGGTTCATGCTGTGGCCACAGACATGCTATGTGATCTGATGGTGAATTTGGGGTGACCCAATGCAAAAATCCTGAGGATCCATGTGCTTTTACCTCCCAGGCAGCCTCCTTTATCTCTAGAGTCCCTTATGTCCCTCCTGATCCCTTGCCGATCAGCTGTTCAGCGGCTTTATTTCAACACCCCCTTCCCTCTTGTTTGCCTTAGTGTCTTTTCCTTAGCTGGAGCAGTTTTTTGCTGCTCCTTCTAATTTCTCTCCTCATTGCTTTAATCGTCCTGCCTCCTCTCCTTGCAAGTTTGCTGTCTTTACCTCCCCTCTCCCAGGCAGCCTCCTTTATCGCTAGAGTCCCTTATCTCCCCTCCCAATTGCTTGCTGATCAGCTGCTCAGCAGCTTTGTTTCAACACCCCCTTCCCTCTTTCTAAAAAAAAAAAAAAGCACGATCTGCTTTTTGCCCCCGAGCAATTCAGCTCCAGGGACCATGCATTCGCTCCATAAGATGCACAGACATTTCCCCTTATTTTTTAGGAGGAAAAGAGTGTGTCTTATGGAGCGAAAAATACGGTACGTTGTGGCCATCGTTTGAAATCTCAACACTGTAATTGCCTTCAGATTTCCCAAAATAAGAACAGAAGAAGAGTTTTCTGGATCAGGACAGTGGCCTGTCAAGTCCACCATCTTATTTTCACAGTGAACAACCAGGTGCCCATGGGAAGGCTGCAAGCAGGATGCAAGCACAAGAGCAATGTCTCGCTCCTGTGGTTTCTGGCAACTGGCATTCAGAAGCGTTCAGAAACAGCTCAGGACCGCCATACCTCAAGGACCTCCTCTCAGTGGCATAGCATGTGGGGCACAGGGGCGGTTGCCCTGGGTGCAAATTTGTTTTTGTTGTTTAGTCATTTAGTCGTGTCCGACTCTTCATGACCCCGTGGACCAGAGCACGCAAGGCACTCCTGTCTTCCACTGCCTCCCGCAGTTTGGTCAGACTCATGTTGGTAGCTTCGAGAACACTGTCCAACCATCTCGCCCTCTGTCGTCCCCTTCTCCTTGTGCCTTCCATCTTTCCCAACATCAGGGTCTTTTCCAGGGAGTCTTCTCTTCTCATGAGGTGGCCAAAGTCTTGGAGCCTCAGCTACAGGATCTGTCCTTCCAGTGAGCACTCAGGGCTGATTTCCTTCAGAATGGATAGGTTTGATCTTCTTGCAGTCCATGGGACTCTCAAGAGTCTCCTCCAGCACCATAGTTCAAAAGCATCAATTCTTCGGCGATCAGCCTTCTTTATGGTCCAGCTCTCACTTCCATACATCACTACTGGGAAAACCATGGCTTTAACTATACGGACCTTTGTTGGCAAGGTGATATCTCTGCTTTTTAAGATGCTGTCTAGGTTTGCCATCGCCTTTCTCCCAAGGAGCAGGCGTCTTTTAATTTCGTGACTGCTGTCACCATCTGCAGTGATCATGGAGCCCAAGAAAGTAAAATCTCTCACTGCCTCCATTTCTTCCTCTTCTATTTGCCAGGAGGTGATGGGCCCAGTGGCCATGAGCTTCATTTTTTTGATGTTGAGCTTCAGACCATATTTTGCGCTCTCCTCTTTCACCCTCATTAAAAGGTTCTTTAATTCCTCCTCACTTTCTGCAAATTTGTTAAATGTGCAAAATTCCAACCCCGATGTTGCCTCAATACAGCTGCACGCTTCCATCGCTGGGCTCTGTTGAAAACGGCTTCTCCATGTGAACCAGGAAGTGACATCTCCAGACAACAGAGCGACTCTTCTTATCTCTTTGGCTGCGATCTCCTGGGTGACGTGGACGCCGTTAGGCAATTGAACGTGCGTGTGTATCCCATCCATTTCCCTCCTTCCCACGCCTCCTCTGTGTGGCCCTGGGCACTGGCAACCCACGCTATGCCACTGCCGCGTGTCCCCATATAAACCAACCCAGACTCTAGGATCATCCTCTGAGGCCCTTCTCTGTGTGCCACCACTATGGGAAACAGGATTCCAGGCTAGGCGAGGGCTTGGTGCGATGCAGCCAGGCTCTCTCTTTATGTTCCTACTTGCTGGCAGAGTGACAAGAGCAGAGGGAAGGTAGCAGAAGAAAGGAATGCAACAGAAGCACCTTGGTGTAGGAGCGTTGCCTGAGTGAAACAAACTTCTGTGACAGCTTCCCAGTCCGGTGCCAACCAACCCTCATCAGTCTGGATCAACATGCCTTGCAAGCATCTAGCTGTGACCAGCTTTTATATAAACGGAGTTTCCTTGCGGGGAAACAACTGCCAGGAATACCTCTCTCTGGGAGCCTTTGGCATTCGAACCTGGCACACGGATGGCATTGTTGAAAGAGCGCTCTGGGCAAAACAGAGAAGAACAACAACAGGGATGTCTTTTAGGAATGGCTGAGTGTTGTTTTGCGGCCTGTTTTAGGACTGTTTCTCACTCTCAAATTCCCCAGCAGTTTGAGAGTTCCAGCGGCATCTGAGTCGGGGCCCATTTCCTCATTTTCGTGGGAAAATACGGAATCCTCCTTTGTTGGCATCTGTTTGTCTCAAGAGACACCCTTTAAGGGTGAAGTCCAACCGTTGGAGTTACAGCGCCTGCTGTGGCTGTAGAGACCGATACAGAAGAGACATGTTTTGTTGCATCTGGTTGTGCTGTTTCAGATGCACCATGGCACTTCTTCTATCTGCTCTCCTCCCAGCGGTCATTCCTCTTCTGGTCACTGCTGTGGATACACGACCTGACTGCCTGTCTCCAGGCACTGCCATCATCCGCATGGGGATTCCCACGCAGTGGAGTTGATGTTCCCAACCTTTCACATATCTCTCCCATCGTTTTTGAAGGGTGGGGTTTTAACACAAGCAGTGACAGTTAGGGAAGCAAAGCTATCACAGCTCAGCACACAGTCTTTATGAGCTTTTGTGCTGCATACCATTCTATGGCTCCATTTTTTTGCTCTTGTCATTGATCTTTTAATTCTGACTAAAACATTGTTTTAAAAGCAAAATGTCTAAAACACCATAAGGCGACTGCATTATTGTGGTATAGCATTATAAAAGTATTCACCACAATGCATTAAATTTCTGGCAGTAGGGTGTTATAGCACTGTATTCCATTCTGAAAGCATTTTACTGTTAATTCAAAGATCAGTTTAGAAAAATAAAAACAGGGGTCATAGGATGGTTATAATGGATGCATGTTGAACAGCAAATGCCCCTCCCCCCACACACAGCCAGTATGTCCCTTCCACTGGAGTATAGTGGAATATCGTCAAAGAAAAAGCACAATATTTCCAATAGTGTACAAATCCAGTTGCAGTTCTACGTGTAGCTGAAGAGCAATAACTGGGTTGAACTGGTTCCTGCCTAGCCAGAAGCAGCTTTAGAAGGAAAACGGTGTTGGTTTGTTTTTTAGTTCTTCTTAACGTTATTTTTTCAGTTTTTGAAAATACATAGAACAATCCCTATTAGCATACAAGTAAATCTCAAGTTTTTTAAATAGTTTAGAGTTGATTACATCCGTTTGGTGTCTTCTACTCTGTAAACCACAGAGCCTAGGGTTTGCTGATCAGAAGGTCGGCAGTTCAAATCCCTGTGATGGGGTGAGCTCCCGTTGCTTGGTCCCTGCTCCTGCCAACCTAGCAGTTCAAAAGCACATCAAAGTGCAAGTAGACAAATAGGTACTGCTCCGGCGGGAAGGTAAACGGCGTTTCCGTGCACTGCTCTGGTTCGCCAGAAGCGGCTTAGTCATGCTGGCCACATAACCCGGAAGCTGTACACCAGCTCCCTTGGCCAATAAAGCGAGATGAGTGCCACAACCCCAGAGTCGGCCACAACTGGACCTAATGGTCAGGGGTCCCTTTACCTTTACCTTTATTCTCTGCCTTAACAGATTGCACCAGAGGGAGATGTTGGTTGTAGCTGGTGGCGATAGGGCCACAGGATTCTTTCCATTGAATAAACATGTCCCATACAAGATGAGAAGTGATTTTTCATATCCAAAGCGCCTGCGAACAACGTCACAAGGAGAATTCTAAGAAGGAACAGGGAATCCCTTCCTGCCTTTGATTATCTGTGACGCAATCGACCAAGAGCAATTTAGTTGGCTGTGACTTCCTTGCGCCCTGCATTGGGTCCATGGGATTAGCAACTGTGAAGCTGGAGGTGGGGTGAATGTGAATGGCTTCCTATCAGCAGCCCAGCATCAAGCAGTCCAGCCAGATGGAACTTTCAACAAGTTACGGCAATGCGTCATTTCTGAAGAAAAGCACTTTCCAACGTCACGCCCAACTAAGACACACACACACGAAGATCAACAGATTGGGATAAATTATTGTTTTGAATTTCTGAGCCACTAATTAAAGACATTCATTGATGCCTGGGAAATTTAATTTAATTTTATCTGTGAGGCATATGACATGACTGGCGCTGTGTTCAACCCACCCACTTGCTCCTCAGTTCCAGCGAAATTGCTAAACCACCGGCAACGAAAGGTTACAGGGAACTGAAATGTATCCGGTGGGAATATGAGCTGAAGCAGAAGTCATTGGAAATATGCCAATATTTACAGGGTTTTTATGCAGTCGTCTATTAGCAAGGTGGAGTGTGGAGCCGGCCCAAGACTTTTGGGTACTTGAGATGGAAAATCCAAGCAGCACCCATGAATTAGCATCCTAAGAGGGATCTGAACAGCTGACTAAGTCCCTTTTTGAACTCAGTGAGACTTAGAGGCATTTCATCTGGGCTGGATAATTCCCATTGTGGTTTCAGCAATGGGAAAACAGTGTTTCCTCACAACTGTCACACTACCATGGGAAAATATATCTCAATAACTGTGGTCTCCAGGGAGAAGTAGCAGGTGTACACCTCAATTTTTGCTTCTATAGGAAAACAGTTGCTATTTATTCCTATGTACCCATGGACTGACCAACCTTGTCAATAGATGGCCTACTCACTAAAGATAGATTACAAAAGGGAGGAAGGTCCTCTTTCTTTCTTCTTCTGAGGGCAGAGCTAGGGTCTCTCCCAACTTTATAATTCTACGATTCTATGAAATGTCTTTGGTTGTCTGTGGAATGTGCAGATAGTGTCTCCCTGTTGTTCCTCACTATGAATGTAGCTCCATGGAACAGGGGCAGCCATGCTAAAAGCTCTTCTCCAAGTTACTGTTGAGTGGCCTTCTGATATCTTTTGAACTTGAAGAAGGAGCTCTCCGGAAGACAGCATCTCTCAAATCATGCTCGGAAGTAAAGTCCTCCTGGAATGCCAATGGCTGGAGGAATTTAGACCTGGTCCTAAGGAAACATTTCCCCTCCTTTCCCTGGCTGGTGGACAGGTTGTTGACAGTGCAGCTAAGCTGGCTCAGAAACGACGACATTTTCACCAAAAAAAAAGAGAGGATCAAGCATGGGTGATATTAGGAGCTTTGATCTGATTAGCGAAGTGCCCCAGTAGGGTACCAGGGAGAGAGGAAGAAAGAAGAAGCCATAACCTTTTCAGGAAGGTAAGGTGTGATATTGATGCAATAAATAAATAGGTAAAGGTAAAGGGACCCCTGACCATTAGGTCCAGTCGTGGCAGACTCTGGGGTTGCGGCGCTCATCTCGCTTTATTGGCCGAGGGAGCCGGCATACAGCTTCCGGGTCATGTGGCCAGCATGACTAAGCCGCATCTGGCAAACCAGAGCAGCACACGGAAACGCCATTTACCTTCCTGCCCGAGCGGTACCTATTTATCTACTTGCACTTTGACGTGCTTTCGAACTGCTAGGTTGGCAGGAGCTGGGACCAAACAATGGGAGCTCACCCCATCGTGGGGATTCGAACTGCCGACCTTCTGATCCTAGGCTCTGTGGTTTAACCCACAGCACCACCCGTGTCCTAAACACGTGTCTGTGCAATAAATAAATACTTGCACTAAATAGTGATCATCATAAGCAACCTTTTCTTGCAGCAGAAAAGGAGGCATATTTGGAAGCTCATCAGGAAAACCCCAAGGTAGGAAATGTGGGGAGTATTCCCATGGCAGCTGACTAAAAAGGTCCATGGAAAGAATTTTTTTATTTGAGAGATAATTAATAATGGGTTTTCTATTGCGCTGCAAGCTATGGGGGAAAGGTGCCAAATTGGCTGACTAGCAAAGGAATCCATACACCATGGGGAACACCTTGCCCTAACATCTGCCATTCCGTTGCCTCCTGACAACATCGAAAGTTGAAGGCTTTTCTATGCACAAAGATGGAAAGACGCATCATTAGCAGCAATGGAGGAAGGGCTGTTAAAGTGACTGGATTTAGCTGAGATGGTGAAGCTGACATGTTTAATCAGAGAAAAGCCATTGTCAACATTTACTAAAGATTGGAAACTTCTTATGGACTTTTTGCGTGAAAAAGAAAATGAACTCATGATGTTTGGGTTTGAGGATTGAAGATAATGTTGGTTTATAGAAAGCGGTTTCACGGGGTGTTATTTTGGAGTGGATGTGTTGACTAATTTCTATATATACAGTAGCTGACAGATAAAGAATCAAAAGCTCTCTTTTTCTGTTCTTTTTCCTTCTTTCTTCCTATTTTTTTCCTTTTTCCTTTATCTTTATCTCTCTCTCTCTCTCTCACTGCCTGCTTTGTGTTCTTATGTAGACTAGCCTTTTAGTTTTGATAAAAAGAAATTTGACAGTAATCTTTGTATTCCTAATAAATAAATAAAAAATTAAAATTGTCCAGTAGCACCTTAGAGACCAACTAAGTTTGTTCTGGGTATAAGCTTTTGTGTGCATGCACACTTCTTCCGATACAGTAGTACCTCGGGTTAAGAACTTAATTTGTTCCGGAGGTCCGTTCTTAACCTGAAACTGTTCTTAACCTGAGGTACCACTTTAACTAATGGGGCCTCCTGCTGCTGCTGTGCCACCACTGCACGATTTCTGTTGTCATCCTGAAGCAAAGTTCTTAGCCCAAAGTAATATTTCTGGGTTAGCAGAGTCTGTAACCTGAGGCGTATGTAACCTGAAGCGTATGTAACCCGAGGTACCACTGTACTCTGAAATATTGGATTCTTGTCTCATTACACATGCTAAAGCAAATTTTGGTCATCTGCATACTATCCCTTGCTTTTTCCTGTAGGACTGATTGCAGTCATTAACAGTCGTCAACAGCTTTACTATACCCATTGAGTCAATCACCCATCTCCTACTATCCTTCTGAGAAATACCCCACCCTCCCTCTATATATTAGGGTCTGGTGACTTCTGTTTCAGAGTATCTGAAGAAGTGTGCATGCACACGAAAGCTTATACCCAGAACAAACTTAGTTGGTCTCTAAGGTGCTACTGGACAATTTTTTAATTTTTTAATTTAATTTGACTGTGTCAGACCAACACGGCTACCTACCTGAATCTTTGTATTCCTGTAGTTGAAAATCCTCTATAACCAGGCCTTTGGTCTTTAACTATCTGTGACCTTTTAGATGTGGAATGTTTTTTAATGTATTTCTCATTCCTCTTGTACCTATGTGAAGTTTATTGTCTGTTTGGTTGGTTGGCTGGTTGGTTGGTTGGTTGGTTGGTTGGTTGGCTGGTTGGTTGGTTGGTTGGTTGGTTGGCTGCCTGTAAGTTGCTTTCAGTCACCCTGTGCAAGATTAAGCAACTAACCAATTTAAGTAGCAAAAAAACCCCTTTGTGTCCCTTCCAACTCTACCATTCTACTCTATGGATCCTCAGCTTGGATCGTGGTTGTCAAGCAAGCGGCTTTCCAAGGTGTGCAAGTTCTCCCAAAGGCCACTGACAGGTGTCTGGCTCTCAGTCCCATCGACACTGCAAAGAAAGCAGGTCAGTGCCTGCATGAATGCCATTGTTTCATGATCTCTTCCGTATACGTAGCTGCAGGTCACCACATACTCAGGTCATCTTGACAGTGTTGGGAAACACAGCTAAGAGCTGTCTCAGATTGCCATGTTGACCTGGGTGGGTGGACCGCATGAAAAAGTTTGCTGACCCCGGCTTAGGTCCTCATCCAACCTCAATCCGGCCCTGCTCAGGACCCATGCACAGAATGTGCAAGGGCACTTGCCGTGCCCCACCAAAAGCTGATGCAATGAATTGCCACCTGCAGAAGGGCTTCTCCATCCTCACCAGTTAGGCGCCACCCACCGATACAGGGCTTTGGTGCCCCAGTCAGTCACCCACCATTTTTCTCCCATCCCTTCCCAGTGTGGGTGCATCACCTTCCATGAGCACCTAGCAGGAGCGGGTCTCCTCAGTTTTCCAATCTTCAATCCAGTTCTCCACATTTCTGCAACGATTTCGTGAATTCTTGTAAACACTGGCCAGCATTTTAGTGTGAATTTCTCCCAACAGGCACATTTTTACACAGTTTAAAGCAATGTGTGCCTCTTTGCAAGCCGTTTCTTCCAATACGATGAATTTTTGTGTGAGATTTTCACTGATACGCGCAGACTTCCCTCTAGTATGTGCATTTCAGCACACATCACTGTTTCAAAGGAGGACTGTGATTCGGTTTGCAAATGGTTTCAGAAAGTGTGAAATAGGTAGGTTTGCCTTTGAACTGCATAGATTTTCTCCCCCATTCCTAACACAAACACACACACACACCTTTCTCAGAATTAGAGATATTTTTTTCTCCTCCAAGCATCTGTGCAGGACCCAACTAGCACGTCTGGAGGGCAGAACCGCAATGACTCAAGCACCTCTATGAGTTATTTATGAGTTTCTCCGTGTATTCAACTGGATGAAACTGGCTTCCTCCTTCCGTCCCCTCACCCTTTCCCTTCAGACTCCTCTGCTTTCAGCTCATCTGCCTTCGGTTTTTGGAGGGGGGAGTTGGTCCTCCCTGAGTCTTGAAAGCATACATCCTGCCTAGTGGAACTGGTTACCTCAGTCTGCCAACACACACCCTGACTCCTGTGCGTGTGTGTGGCACAATCTTTTCGCCAGCTCAGCCTGTTAGAGGCGGCACAATGAAGCAATTGTCTCAAGGCGGATTGAACCAGAAGAAACAGGACTGAACCAGAAAAAGCACAACCCGGAGTTGGCAAAGGCAGGCTGGTTGTGTGCCAAACCTGGGATGTTTTCACATCTGCACTCGCTGCTCCTGCTGCAAACAGGAGGAATTTGCAGGGGCATCCTTTGACAGAGTCACATCCCTTGAAAGCAAGAGCGTCTCAGAGTTTTGTGGCACGCTCTTCTCTGTCTCCATGCAGCCTGTGGAGAGAGAGAGAGATGGGGCAACCAGACTGAAGCAGCATCCGTTCTGAAGCTGAGCAAAGGGCAAGGGAGAACATTCAGATTATTTATTACTGTACAATTGCATCTTACATGGTGTTTCAATTCGAAGGGTACTGTGTATATACTGCAATCATGTAGACCACAGCTCTGTCCACTTGGAAGCCCCCCAGAGCATTCAGGAATCCATCAGGATCCATAAGATTCCGAGGGTGGACCATCTGAATTGGTCCCACACTCTTGCAGAGGGGAATTGCTGCTGTGAGTCCAGGCTCCACCAGTTTGGCCTAGGAGCAAAGACCAAGTCAAAGCTATGTCCTGGTCTCTGCATCAGTCGGATGATAATGACAGATGATCCCATTGTCACCATAGAGGCCGTGATATCCTCATCTGGTTCAGCAGCTCCTGCTGCTTCTATCTTCTTTGGTGATCCCTCATAGCTGAGTAGGATTGTCTTCCATAAACATGGTTTTTAAAAGTGAGTCCGTAAGTGACTGTGGAAGCCAGTTCTGAATCCGCACATCCTTCCACAGTGGGGAAATAGGTTTCTGAGTGAGAGTTGATCATGGTGAGAGTTTGCTAAGCATGCCTTCCTCTTAGCGCAGTTCTCCCTTTTGTCCTGAGTTCAAGCGTCTTCAAAACCCATGACACCTTTGGTAAAGGCTGTTCTCCAACTGGAGCGCTCGCAGGCCAGTGTTTCCCAGTTGTCAGTGTTTATACTACATTTTTTTAGATTTGCCTTGAGGGAGTCTTTAAACCTCTTTTGTTGACCACCAGCATTACTCTTTCCATTTTTAAGATCGGAATAGAGTAGTTGCTTTGGAAGACAATCATCAGGCATCCGCACAACATGACCAGTCCAACGAAGCTGATGTTGAAGAATAATTGCACGGGACGTCAAAACCAGGAAATTCCCAAAAACCCTGCCAGCCCATTCTGAGCCGGTTTCAGCAATGCTTTTTAACTGTGATGGCTCCCTGATAGTGTCCAGCAGCTCTGGTGGCCTCTGCTGAATCTGGGATTCAGCATCAGGACAGTGTTTGAAAATGTTGATCAATGATGACAACCCCTCTGTGTCTTTTGTGAAGTCCTCTCCCAGTGGCAAATATATTCTAGTGGCAACGTTGGACAGCACTCTTAAACTTTGGGACTGCAGCAAAGGAAAGTTCCTAAAGGCCACAAGAACTAGAAGTACTGCATCTTTGCCAACTTCTCCGTTACTGGTGGAAAGTGGATCGCGTCTGGTTCAAAGGACAACCTGGTTTACATTTGGAACTTCCAAACTGTACAAGAGACTGTACAGAAGCTGCCAGGGCATACAGATGTTGTAATCTCTACAGCTTGCCATCCGGCGGAGAACATCATTGCCTCAGCAGCTCTAGAAAACGACAAAACAATTAAACTCTGGAAGAGTGACTGCTAAAATGCTTTCAGCATCACTTCAGAGCCTGCTGGGGGATGTCTGGAAAACATGGCGGTATTTTGTGTTTGTGTTTTTTGAAGTCCCATTTTCCAGGAAGCAAAACAACCTTTGAGAAGATGATGTCTCCTAGTCTTGGTCCAAAAAACTTCTCTCTTTGGCTAGTCTCCAAACTGGGCAAATATAGTTCTTTGGGGGGGGGGGTAATAAAAAGGTTCTGTTTTCTTTGATGAATTGGTGGCTTTTCCTGCTGGGAAGCCATTAACTATTCTCTCCTTGAAGAATAAGATGGCATCCTCGTTGCTTGGAGGGAACTCTGTCTCCTAACAGCAACCACCGCCAAGTCATAAACTTAGAAAGAATCTGGATATGTTAACATTTTTAAAGAAAAAGCAAAAAGATCCAGGCAGGTAGGCCCTAGTTCATAAAACTTTAAATAGAAGAGCCATGGTGGCTAATTATTAAAGGCAATTTTTTTAACATGACCAAACAAGTGTTCTTTTGCCCTGCACCGCTTCTCATTTCCCACACACCCAAGTTTCCAGAACCTGTGATTAAATCACCTTTCTTTGTCCTTCTGTGTAGTGCACCCTGTTCAATACGATACAATACAATATCTTTATTGTCATTGTCATCCCATACAGAACAATGAAATTGAAAAATCCACATAAGACATTCAAAAACCCTTAAAAACTCTGAAACCCCATTTTAAAATACAATATACTCCTATATAGACCCCTTATACTGTGTTTAAAACCAGAATTGCATTTGGGTAGAAACTGTTTCTCAGGCAGCTAGTCCTGGTCTTTATCACGCTCTCAGATAGATGCTATTTGACAGTAAAAACCTATTCAAGCTTTCCACCCCACCCCAAATTACCAGTTCAACTCCTGTCCTCCAAAGTCCTTGCTTGCTGCTTTTTGTTTGTTTTTACTTAAAATATATATATTCTGGCAAATTTCTCTACAGTTATTTCAGTGTAAAAAAACAAAACAAAAACACTTTGTTATCTTGGAAACCTCGTTGTATGAACTTGTATTTACTAATGGTATGGCTTTATTCTCCCGCCCCACTTCCACATTGGAATATTCCTTTTCTACCCTTTCTTCCCTCTCCTCTGCCCTTATCAATATTTTACACATCAAACCGGGTTACCATATGCACAATAAAAAGGTGGGATTTTTTGTGTGGGGAGGGGGAACATTAGGAATAACTTTCTGTTGGTAAGAGCAGTGGTGGAGCTCCATGCTCCAGCACCTGGAGCGGCAAACGTGTGGGGGCATGGCATGCATCCCAGGGGGCGTGCCGCACCACCCACGGGGGCGTGGCACGCAACGTGGGACATGTGCGGCATGTGGCGCGCATCCTCGGGGTGTGCGGCGCGTGTCGTGCATCCCAGGGTGCATGGCGAGCGGCACATGTCCCGAGGGGGCAACTGCAATGTCATCCCCCCCCCAGGATGGCACCTGGTGGCCCCTCTCCCCCCTGCCCCCACCTTCGTCCGCCAGTGGGTAAGAGCTGTTTGACAGTGCAACAGACTCCAGTGTGGTGTAGTGGTAAGAGCGGTGGACTCGTAATCTGGTGAACCGGGTTCGCGTCTCCGCTCCTCCACATGCAGCTGCTGGGTGACCTTGGGCTAGTCACACTTCTCTGAAGTCTCTCAGCCCCACTCACCTCACAGAGTGTTTGTTGTGGGGGAGGAAGGGAAAGGAGAATGTTAGCTGCTTTGAGACTCCTTCTGGTAGTGATAAAGCGGGATATCAAATCCAAACTCCTCCTCCTCCTCCTCTTCTTCTTCTTCTTCTTCTTCTTCTTCTTCCTTCAGAAGGTGGTGGACTGTTACCCAGGGCTTCTAAACAGGAGCTGGGAGGCCATTTCAGGGATTCTTTACCTGTGATTCCTGCATTGCAGGGCATTTTTAGGGCGGCGATACGTCTGGAAATTCCCAGACACAGCCAAAATTCTTCAGTTGAAAGCAGTGTCGGGGTGGAAATCACTAAAAATGGCAACAGGCGTACAGCAACCCGTGTCGACAGTATACTTTAGGGGAAAGAAGCTCAAAAACTTTTGTGTTCGGATTTTCACTTTTTGAAATATGGCAACCCTAGACTAGATGAACCATAAAGAGCTGGACCATAAAGAAGGTTGATCGCCGAAGAATTGATGCTTTTGAATTATGGTGCTGGAGGAGACTCTTGAGAGTCTCATGGACTGCAAGAAGATCCAACCTCTCCATTCTGAAGGAAATCAGCCCTGAGTGCTCACTGGAAGGACAGATCCTGAAGCTGAGGCTCCAAGACTTTGGCCACCTCATGAGAAGAGAAGACTCCCTGGAAAAGACCCTGATGTTGGGAAAGATGGAGGGCACAAGGAGAAGGGGACGACAGAGGACGAGATGGTTGGACAGTGTTCTCCAAGCTATAAACATGAGTCTGACCAAACTGCGGGAGGCAGTGGAAGACAGGAGTGCCTGGCGTGCTCTGGTCCATGGGGTCACGAAGAGTCGGAGACGACTAAACGACTAAACAACAACAACAAGACTAGATGAAGCTTGGGGGGGGGGGCTTCCAAGCTACAGTTCTGTGATTCTATGAACACAGCCAGCTCAGTGATGCTATGAACTCAGCCAGCTCAGTTCAGGAGGCTGTTGGGCAGCTGGGTGGACAGGACATTAGCGGCACCTCTGATCTTTCTGTAAAATCTAGCGTCAGATGAAGGCACTCTAGCCCTCTTCCAAGACTCAGAGGTTTCCTGGTGAGTGAAAACGAGCTCTGGTGAAACATAGCAAAGGTCAGATTACTTTGATCCGGCAGGATAAAGCGAGGTGGGGGGGCTTGCATCATTTAGTCACTTGATGAGTGTGTGGAGGAAACCATTTGTGCATCACACGCATTACCCATCGTGGCAGAAAGGTATGAGCAGAGAGCATGACTCTTTGAACTTCTTCAAAGGAGTTCCTGGAAGTGAGCGTGTCACAGCGATTTTGGAACCGGGAATTGGTCAACAAGGTTACTTCCAGTGGCCCTCACCCCCAGGCCTTTGATCCCATGAATGCAATAGTTCTTTAATCCCTGAAAGGAGGGAAAGTTGGTTGTAGGCTGAGATGGAAATCCGTCTGAGTGACAGGAAGGGAGGATTCTCAAAACCGAGATATTATGCAATGAGGTCTTGTAACGTGGAACCTTAGAAGATAAGAGACAGACGGGATTGCAGCCTGCCTCAAATCCTTGAGAAAGAGTGGGAAATGCCCAATAAATTGCATCTTATGGTTGTTTCCTAAAACTGTTTCTTTTCTATCAATACTGCCCATCTGTTCTCACTCTCTCTGCCTTCCCAGAACCTCTTCTCTTTGTTAGCCTTGCCTTTGGAAAGGCAATAAACCTTGTCAAGGAAATAAACAACTATCTGACTTTTAGAAGACATCTGAAGGCAGTCCGGCTTGGGGAGGTTTTTAATGTTTGATGTTCTACCGTGTTTTAATATTCTGTTGGGAGCCACCCAGAGTGGCTGTGGAAACCCAGTCAGATGGGTGGGGTATAAATAATTTATTATTATTATTATTATTATTATTATTATTATTATTATTATTATTTGCCTTCTCCAGCCAAGTAATGAGTCAAAAGTGAAAACCACATTAGTGAAAACCACTTACGAAGAGGCATCATGTTGGAAGGGCTGCTTTGCCAAAATGGAAATATTAGGAGAACTTCCCCCTAAAATGCTGATGGTTTTTTTAAAATAAATAAAGATATAATTGAAACTGATATGGAAATGTAGAGAACTAAACCTTAGACTCTCCTTCATGGATCACTGCCATGACGTGGCGAAGGGGCTTGAATAACTCAGAGAAGCTATGAGCTATGCCGTGCAGGGCCACCCAGGTCATAGTGGAGAGTTTTGACCAAACATGATCCACCTGGAGCAGGAACCGGCAAGCCACTCCAGTATCCCTGCCAAGAAAACTCCATGGACGAAGACAACAAGCATATGAAAGTTATGAGGCTGGAAGATGAGCCCCTCAGGTCAGAAGGCATCCAACATGCTACTAAGGAAGAGCGGAGGACAAGTACAAGTAGATTCAGAGATGATGAAGCGGCTGGGCCAAAGCCAAAAGGAAGCTCAGTTGCGGATATGCATGGAAGCGAAAAGAAAGTCCAATGCTGTAAAGAAAAATATTGCATAGGAACCTGGAATGTAAGAACCATGAACCTTGGTAAACTGGATGTGGTCAAAAATGAGATGGCAAGACGAGATGGTTGGACAGTGTTCTCAAAGCTACCAGCATGAGTTGGACCAAACTGCAGGAGGCAGTGGAAGACAGGAGGGCCTGGCGTGCTCTGGTCCAGGGGGTCACGAAGAGGCGGACACGACTAAACAACAACAAATCCTTAGATTATCAGGGGTTGGGGTCGGAGGAGAAATGGAGAGAAACATCCCTGCATTGACATGTGAATGTAATTCAGCCCTTGAGCTGGTTGAAAGGTTATGTAGTCTCATCTACCTCCCCAGTTTCCGCTATTTTTTTGTTCTTTTAAATTTATTTATTAATTTAAAAAAATTATATATCTTCTTTTTTGGCGATCACTCGCAGCTGAGTAAGATTGACTTCCATAAACACGGTTTTAACAATGAGTCCGTAAGTGACTGCGGAGGCCAATTCTGGATCCACACGTCCTTCCACAGTGGGGAGATTGGTTTCCAGGTGGGAGTTGATCACAATGTTGATTTGCCAAGCATGCCTTCCTCTTAGCAAGTTTCTCCCTTGCATCCTGAGTTTGAGTGTCTTCAAAGCCCATTACACCTTTGGTAAAGGCTGTTCTCCAACTGGAGTGCTCGCAGGCCAGTGTTTCCCAGTTGTCAATGTTTAGACTACATTTTTTTAGATTTGCCTTGAGACAGTCTTTAAACCTCTTTTGTTGACCATTACGCTTTCCATTTATAAGTTCGGAATAGAGTAGTTGCTTTGGAAGACGATCATCAGGCATCCTCACAACATGACCAGTCCAACAAAGTTGATGTTGAAGAATCATTGCTTCAACACTGGTGATCTTTGCTTCTTCCAGTACACTGATATTAGTTCGCCTGTCTTCCCAAGTGATGTGTAAAATTTTTCAGAGACACTGTTGATGGAATCTTTTGAGGAGTTGAAGATGGCGTTTATAAGTGGTCCATGTTTCACAAGCATATAGTAAGGTTGGT
The DNA here is from genome assembly GCA_034642415.1 of Podarcis siculus. NCBI lineage: Eukaryota > Metazoa > Chordata > Lepidosauria > Squamata > Lacertidae > Podarcis > Podarcis siculus. The sequence goes on along the minus strand of JAXCMG010000039.1, from coordinate 3,350,785 downwards.
AGTACAATAGCTTTGTAAACAAGCATTTTGGTTTCCCTACGAATGTCCTGGTCCTCAAACACTCTGCAGTTCAGTTGGAAGAAAGCCGCACTCACAGAGCTCAGGCGATGCTGGATTTCGGCATCAGTGTTGGCCCTTGTGGAAAGATAACTGCCTAGGTAGGAGAAGTGATCGACATTTTCCAACGTTACACCATTGAGTTGGATTTGTGGCACTGCAGAGGGGTTATTTTGTACTTGTTGGTGCAGCACTTTGTTTTTTTAGTTGTTGAGCGATAGGCCAAGCTTTTCGTAAGCTTCTGCAAAGATATTCAGGATGGTTTGGAGTTTATCCTCTGAGTGTGCGCACACTACGTTGTCATCAGCATACTGAAGCTCTATGACGGAAGTTACAGTACCCTTACTCTTTGCTTTCAGCCTATTCAGATTGAAGAGCTTTCCATCTGTACAAAAAGAATAAAAGAATAAAAATGTTGGTTAAAAACAATTAAAATGACAAATTAAATCTAAATTCAAGAAACTAGCAGTAAACTAAAACACACACACACCGGCACCGGCATTCTAGGTATCTTAGTAGACTTAGTAGACTTATTTTAAGCAAAATGTTTTTAGCAGATCCTGAAAAGAGTCCAGCGAAGATGCCTGCCTGATATCGATAGGCAGTGAATTTCAAAGTACAGGTCTGGGAGCAAATTGGCAACCATTGCAGGTCTCTGATCAATCCTTTATTTGTGATACTGAAGGGTTTTGTTTGATGAAAACTGCCGTGACGTGTGTCTCAATACAGTCATACCTAGGGATAAATACACTTCAGGATAAGTATTTTCGGGCTGCATCAATAGGAGTATAGCATCTAGATCAAGGGAAGTAATAGTGCCACTGTATTCTGCTCTGGTCAGACCTCACCTGGAGTACTGTGTCCAGTTCTGGCCAACACAGTTCAAGAAGGACACTGACAAACTGGAACGTGTCCAGAGGAGGGCAACCAAAATTGTCAAAGGCCTGGAAACGATGCCTTATGAGGAACGGCTAAGGGAGCTGGGCATGTTTAGCCTGGAGAAGAGGAGGTTAAGGGGTGATATGATAGCCATGTTCAAATATATTAAAGGATGTCACATAGAGGAGGGAGAAAGGTTGTTTTCTGCTGCTCCAGAGAAGCGGACACGGAGCAATGGATCCAAACTACAAGAAAGAAGATTCCACCTAAACATTAGGAAGAACTTCCTGACAGTAAGAGCTGTTCGACAGTGGAATTTGCTGCCGAGGAGTGTGGTGGAGTCTCCTTCTTTGGAGGTCTTTAAGCAGAGGCTTGACAACCATATGTCAGGAGTGCTCTGATGGTGTTTCCTGCTTGGCAGGGGGTTGGACTCGATGGCCCTTGTGGTCTCTTCCAACTCTATGATTCTATGATTCTATGATTCTATGATTCTATGATTCTATGGGTTGTGCTTTGTGGCAACCTGGAAGTACCAGAGCATGTTACTTCCAAGTTTTGCCGCTTGCGCATGCGCAGACAGTCAAAATGATGTCACACACATGCGCGGAAGCGGTGAAACACGACCTGTGCACACGCAGATGTGCAGTCGCATCTTACGTTCTGTTCAGGATGCGAACGGGGCTCCAGAAAGGATCCCGTTCACATCCTGAGGTACCACTGTACTGAGGACTCACCAGCAAAGAGATGCTGAGACCTTAGTGCTTCTGCTGAACATCCTCTTTGACCAAAACAATTTGGCTCAGCTTTTTTGCTCTCCAGTGAAAGATCAAGGTCATTGACCTGCAGTCATTCTCAATTCCGGTCATGAAAGATACTGAGGATGAGAATGTGAAAGAGCCTTGCAGCTCCTGATCCCCGGAAATGGGGTTGTTGTGTGAGTCACGGATCTTCCCAGAAAAAAACAAAGGGAAAAAGGTTGTAAAGGGCTCAAGAAAGGACAGCAAGGAGGACTCTGTATGAGGAAATCTGAAATTGCATCAGTTGCAGCTTCAGCATTGTGAGTGAAGGATTAAAGAAGCAGAGATGGCTTGAGTCATAGGACACACCGGTTATGGGTTGCCTTGGGACAGAGCTAGGTGCACGCAGTTCCCTGTGAAATCAAGGGAGGTTAAGATAGACTATGTAACTTCCATTGTTCCAGTTTAATGGGAACTAAGTGCATAAGAATGGAAGAGGGGCCTGCTGGATCAGGCCAATGGCCCATCTAGCTCAGCATCCTGGTCTCACAATGGCCAACCAAAGGCCTCTTCTGGGAAACCCAGAAGGCTAAGGAGAAAATCCTATGGAAATCTGGAATGGAGTCCCTAATATGGTTGGATGGTGCCTTGTACACCTCCTTCCAGCAACTCCTGCAGCCCAGCTGGTGCAGAATGTATTGCTTGGCTTTCCTTTGGACCACATCAGCGTGGCCAAGAGTCACCACAACCCTTGTGGTCTGGACATCCCAGGACTTCCATATTCAGTGTCCAGCCTTGTGACCCAAAGAGGCACCTCAGTGCTACTAATGCAGCAAAAACAACATGGGAGGCAGCAGTTACAAGTTACCGGTTTCTGCTGCCACAACAGCCGCTGCTATTCTCCATTGGTTTGACTTAAACCCCAGAGGTGAACTCCATTGTGTCTTTTTTTGAATATTATTTTTATTACGTTTTCTGTTTTACAATTTAAAATTCTAATTTTACATCCTTAAGATATCAGTGACTTCCCTTCTTCTCTTTCCATGGTTCATTTATTTTACAAAAACTATACCATTCAGTATTCCATTACTGCTTCCATCAAAACTTGTTCACACTGTTGAATTTATCTTAATGCTGCCAGCGTTTTCAGCTGAAAAGCGAACTCCATTGTGTCTTGAGACAGACGGATGCCAACAATACCGCCCTTCATCCGAGGATCATGGGGCGGTTTACAATATAAAAACACAGAGATATATATTGAGGATGCCTTGCTATCTTCTAGCTTGCTCTCTCTTGGCTTTGAAATGCCTTAATAGCGCCAACTTTGCTGCCAGTTCCTTGCTTTTGCTATAGGATTTTGATGAGCTTCCCAACAGGGAGGCCCCTTGCAACCTTGACCTGGTTTTGCGTCTGTAATTTTTGCTTTATTAGCTTCCACAGAGGCGCTTAATCATCAAAGCACAGAGTGAGGAGTCAGGAAGACAAGAGCACAGACAGGGGGCAAGTTCTGCTTTAGGTGGTAAAACTGCACCACTTTGGGCTGCATAACCAAGCCTTATGAGGAACGGTTGGGTAATTTCAGCCTAGAGAGGAGAAAATGGAGAGGTGATATTTAATATAATTATAATGTTATTAACAATGATATCATTGGCATCTTCAAATCTCCCATAGGCTGTCATATGGAAGAAAGAACAAGCTTGTTTTCTCCTGCTCCAGAGGGTAGGACCCAAAACAGTGGATTCAAATGACAAGGAAGGAGATTCCAACTCAATATTAGGAAGCACCTTCTGATGTCAAGAGCTGTTTGACAGTGGAATGGCTGACTTTGGAAAGTGGCAGACTCTCATTCATTGGGGGTTTTTAAACCAAGGTTGGGTGGCCATCTGTCAGGGATGCTTCAGCTGTGATTGCAGGGAGTTGGACTAAATGAAGGCCCCTTTTAAGTCTACAATTCTAGGATAGCATAAGAAGAAGTTTCCAGCTGCTGGATCAAGCCAATGGTCACCTAGTCCAGTATCTCATTGTGAGTGGAGGACCCACCACCCGCACAAGAGTATAATAAGACACAAAGACACGTTATTTTAGGTTAATGGGCAAAATTAGGCCACAACTTTTATTGGTTACAGCATGTGAGTAGTATTGGCTCAGGCATTGGGTGAAACAGCAATACCAGACTCCACGGAAGTCATATCAGGGTTAATAACCAATGGGAGGAGCTTATTGATGCAAATACAACTGGAAGCTCCCCCATGACATCACCGGGGGTCGTGCTGTGGCCCTAGCCACCAGCAGGGCATCGGACAGGATCCACGACCACCGGATTCCTTTAACAGAATGCCCAAAAGAGGAGGGGTAGATGATGACCATACCCAATCCTCCAACACAGCACACATATTCCAATGCCTAACCACCGATACCAGATAGTTGTGACAAGTTGCTACGAGGTAGGCGAAAAAACCAAGAGGCTGGTGCCAATTTGCCAAATGGATGAAAAAGTCCTACCAGGCCCCTTGGGCAACCAAGGCAACCAACCGAAGTCCATAGCAAGGTCAATACACGAAAGAAGCTGACCTAAGAGGGACAGAGGGAGGGTGGGAGATCCGAAGAAAGCAGGAACAGACTAGGAGTTGAGTGCTGCCATGGCTGTTTAAATGCGGCTAGCCCTGCCCACCAGCCAGCCCTATTGGTTGGCCGGAAGGCTTGGCCGCTGCAGCTGAAGCAATCAGGAGCAGGGAGCCTTACACACACCCCTGCCCCTGCGTGAAGCTGCTCCCGCTCACGACCTCTCCCCTCTGGGAGGAGGAGAAGCCTCCTCAGCCAGATGCCTATGGGAAGCCTGGAAGCAGGACTACGTGCAAAAGCCCTCTTCCCTCATGTGGCTTCCAGCAACCGGCATTCAGTAGCATTGCTGCTTCAGGCAGTGGTTGTAGAACACATCTGTTATACAACTGATAGCTGGATTGGCTGTCTCTCTTCTACACAGCAATTAAACGGTCAGGAGCCCTGAGCTCTTTTGCATTTTTCCAGCCAGGGCTGAATTTTCCTCCGCACACAATGTTCTCCCCACCCGGAAAACGAGCTAGTCCAAGAGAAAGCTTTAATAATAATAGTAATAGTAATTGGTCTTCTTTGTCCAGAGAGTATTTTTGGACAGCAGAGGCGTTTCCCAGGCAATTACCCAAGTACTCCTCGACAGATGATGAAATGCCCAAATCTGAGTGTGGATGTGCTGCTCAGCATGAAAGCTTAGCACACCATGGGAAATACTGTGTTCAGCAATAGTCAATGACTCCTGCATTCCCAGGGGTCATCAAACGGACAAAAGCAAGCACGGGTGTGTAACATTAGCCAGGTCGTCTCTTGTCTATTGCAAAGCTCCCTCGGGAGGAAGCGATTTGCAAAAGAGAAACTGCTGTGGGAGGGATAGGAGTGCTTAGCCTTCAGCTACCAGTTACTTTTTCCTTGAGATATCCTTCCCACAGCTACTTGAAAGTATTATTCCCAGTGCTTTCACCACAAGAAAAATAGGTGCCGGAACTCACCATGAAGTTGTTATGGCAAGTCACTGGCTGACTGGGACAGCCCTGAACAGATGCTGATTTGACCACAGCCAAGTTGGCCGCCCCCAGAGGTGCTAAAAGCTACAGCAAGCTGTCTTCCTAGCTGATTTGGGGGTCGCCCCTGGTTCTGGTGCAGGTCAAATATAGGCGCCCCCACCTCCATCATTAGGGACTCGGGTGGCGCTGTGGGTTAAACCACAGAGCCTAGGATTTGCCAATCAGAAGGTTGGCGGTTCGAATCCCCGCAACAGGGTGAGCTCCTGTTGCTCGGTCCCTGCTCCTGCCAACCTAGCAGTTCAAAAGCACGTCAAAGTGCAAGTAGATAAATAGGTACCTCTCTGGTGAGAAGGTAAACGCCGTTTCCGTGTGCTGCTCTGGTTCGTCAGAAGTGGCTTAGTCATGCTGGCCACATGACCCAGAAGCTGTACGCCAGCTCCCTCGGCCAATAAAGTGAGATGAGTGCTGCAACCCCAGAGTCAGCCACGACTAGATCTAATGGTCAGAGTTCCCTTTACCTTTACCTTTACCTCCATCATTGTCTTAGATTAAGGCAGATGGTTAGGGCAGCTTGGAAGAGCCCTCGTGCCAACATGTGTGCGTACAATGGCTGGCAAGCTTAAAGCCCAAGAGACAGATTGAAGGAAAGGAACTACAAATTGGCCTTGCCCTGTCGCTTGACCAATTGTGCCTATGAGTGGTGAGAAGTCATAGCTCACAAAAAAGTGTAGACTGGCAAGCTTCTGTTTTGCCTTACCATGTTCATTTTGGGCTTCTCAGAAGTATATAAAGGCCTTGTAAATCCCCAGCATCTCCAGTCTGGGCTGCAAAAAACCTCTTCCCTACACCCAGTTGGTGTAGGCCAGCCACTCGCAATTTGGTGCCCTGCTAATGTTTTTGGGCTACAACTCCCATTCAGCTCAAGCCAACATGACCATGCTCCCATCAGATTCGGTATCATATGGCTTTGCTGGGTGCTTGGAGTTGTAGTCTAGAGAGAGCGTCTGGCTGGCAAAGGGTGGTGTAGGCAATACTTCCTGTTGTCCCACTGCTTCCCACCGGGGGAAATTGTTCTCTAGTGCTCAGTCAGAGCAAACAGCAGTTCAGGTTTTCTCTGGATTGACGTTTGCTCCATTGCAGAGCTAAAGAGCAAGTCTTTCATGGGAAAGAAAGTGGCAAGGGTGGAACCACTCTGACACATGCTTTCCAGGTGGAAATGTGGCAGAGCTCTGAGCTGGATGGACCATCAATTTGACTCAGTAAACAGACATGAGGCAGCCTAGTCAAACTATGGAACTTGCTGCTGGAGGAATGGATGGCCACCAACTTGGGTGGCTTTAAAAGAGGATTAAATTCAAGGAGGAGAGACTACTAATGGCTACTAGCCACAGTGGCTATTATCTGCATCCACTGTTGGAACTGATGGGCACACTGTCACCCACCAGCACTCTGTCTCACTTTGCAACAGAGAACAGGATGCTTATGCCTGGTTGCACTGTAGTCTGCCTGGCAGTCCAACTATCTAGCTATTCACACACCCCAGTGAAATGGAGAGTCTGAGATTTAAATTGCAAAGAGCCTTGGGGGCAGGTAGCCACACCTGTGTTTTCCAGGTGCATTGCTTGCTATGCTGAGATCTGCAAGATGAAGGAAGCCTCCCTCCCTCTCAACCACCATCCCTCCCAGCCATCTTCTCAAAGGCACAAAAGTTCCTATGGATATATGTGTGTCCGTAAATGTATGAATCTATGTTCCCAGTCACTGCGTCGAAAGGGATATGAAATACAGCCTTTCCAAGCCAACTTGAAACAAGCCCGTCCTGTCTTGCAGAGAGCCTGACAGGGAAACGAAAAACCCAGAAAGACGTTGAAAGGTTTAATAATCTGAAAGTGCTCCGTCCTTGACAGTCCCTTGCCCTGCCTCTCCCACGCATGCAAGGAATCAAGGTAGAAACTTTCCCACCACTGGGAGAGGCACATCAGCCAAGAGAAAACAAGGAAACCTATAAATCACTCCTGCCCCCCAGGGTGGGGTGTGGGATTACCTGTGGGTGGGGTGCTAGTAGGAAAACGGGTGTCAGGGGGGACGCTGAAGGTGTAAATGACTACCAGAGTTTGAAAAGGTACGATCACTGGGTCAAGTTCATAAAATATGTCGAATGAATTGAGCTTGTTGTTGTTTAGTCATGTCCGACTCTTCGTGACCCCGTGGACCAGAGCACGCCAGGCACTCCTGTCTTCCACTGCCTCCCGCAGTTTGGTCAAACTCATGCTGGTAGCTTCAAGAACACTATCCCACCATCTCGTCCTCTGTTGTCCCCTTCTCCTTGTGCCCTCCTTATTTCCCAATATCAGGGACTTTTCCAGGGAGTCTTCTCTTCTCATGAGGTGACCAAAGTCTTGGAGCCTCAGCTTCACAATCTGTCCTTCCAGTGAGCACTCAGGGCTGATTTCCTTAAGAATGGATGTGTTTGATCTTCTTGCAGTCCATGGGACTCTCCAGAGTCTCCTCCAGCACCATAATTCAAAAGCATCAATTCTTTGGCGATCAGCCTTCTTGATGGTCCAGCTCTCACTTCCATACATCACTACTGGGAAAATGAATTGAGCTACATCGTTTTAATTGGATTTTGGGTAACTGTGAAATTGATTGCTGCCATTTTGAATTGCATTGTGTGATTCTTTCCCTTAGTGGGTCATGCAAAACACTATTCTGAAGAATGCTTTTTGTAGGGTAGGGGCATGGCACTGTAGCCTAAACCACTGAACCTCTTGGGCTTGCCGATCGCACGATCAGCAGTTCGAATCTGTGCAACGGGGTAGGCTCCCATTACTCTGTCCCAGCTTCTGCCAACCTAGCAGTTTGAAAGCACACCAGTGCAAGTAGATAAACAGGTTCTGCTGTGACGGGAAGGTAAACGGCGTTTCCGTGTGCTCTGGCACTCATCACGGTCCTCTGTGTGCCAGAAGTGGTTTACTCCTGCTGGCCACATGACCTGGAAAGCTGTCTGTGTACAAATGCCAGCTCTCTTGGCCTGAAAACTGAGATGAACGCCACACCCCATAGTCGAATTTGACTGGACTTAACCATCCAGTGGTCCTTTACTCTTTTTTTTACCTGTAGAGTAGGGAGCACTGGGGGCACGTTTATGGAACTAAGGGGGTGCAATAAAGTTTGGGAAACACTGCTCTAAATAGTCCTCCCATGAGTTGGGTGGAATCTTCTTCCAAGAGAAAATAAAATAAAATTTATCTCTAAGCAAGTTATTTCAAGACAAGGGACAGCGCTCGTTCCTGCAACTTGTAATGTCCAGGAGAATGTCTCATGTCCTTTTCCCCAGTCCACACTCCCCAGGGATAACGCACCAGGGTGATTTAAGAATAACCATGGCAATATTACTATTGCTATAATTAATATCAATAGGGAAAGGTATTGATGCGGCATCTGAAATTCCAGTTCAGCTTTGTCAGGAAAAAAAGCCTTGACTCTTTTCCAACGGGGTGTGGGGAAGCCAGGAGCACAGCCATTTTCTAATCTCCTGCCTGGGCAAGAGGCAATTTATCAGTGCCAGCAAGCAGAAGGCTTGGTCTGTGAACCTAAGGGGTGGAATGGCCTGGGATCTTTTTTGTGTGGGCTGTGAAAGATTACTGATACGCAGATGCACAACAGCGGACAATGTTGTACTCCAACAGCAACAGGTAGAGTAGCCTATGGTTCGAGGCGATGGGATGTGGTTTTTTTGCAGTGGCACAGAGCTGTTTTCTTTGCAAAATGCACAATCCCATCTTGGACTGCATCTTCCATGCACAAAAACACCACACCCTGTGCAGAGAAGTCTCCCGGGTATAGACACACATTTGAGAGAAGGTTTAGGACCTGGACTCTCTGTGCAATTTAGTCTCATTGTCATTCCCTTGCAGCCTGACTCATGAACCACTGGACCTCCAGACATGGATAAAGTGTTTCTTTCCCCTCTTACACAGCCATGGTTTGGCCACCTCCTTCCTTCTGGCCCTTCTCTGAGGGAGGCCCATTTCAGCCGATTCTAAAACTGAATTGATTTCTACCAGAGGCAGGGCCTTCTTTGTGGTGGCACCTTTCCCTAGGAATGCTTTCTCAAATGAAGCTCACCAGACCCATTCCAATCAGAGCCTTTGGCTCAGTCGGTACAGCATGAGACTCTTAATCTCAGAGTCATGGGTTCGAGCCCCACGTTGAGGAAAATATTCCTTCATAGCAGGGGGTTGGGCTAGATGACCCTTGCGGTCCCTTCCAACTCTACAGTTCTATGAAAGCTAGGGTTGCCATATTTTGAAGAACAAAAATGAGGATGCTAAGATGACTCTCATTTTAAATACCCCTACTATATGTAGGCTATATAAGCTGCGATATATTGCTGAAGGGGGTAGGAGAAGAGAAGAGGAGAGCAAGTTATGTCTAAATCTCATCCAAAAAGCAAAGCCAGAGAAAATTTAAAAAATCCACCCGGACAGAAATTTTACTCCCGAAAACGAGGGTGTGTCCTGGAAAAAGAGGACATATGGCAACCCTAAGAAAGCAGCAGTCTGTCTGTCAATCAGTCGATCTCACCAGACCTCTGGGATCTAGTAGCACAGGTTGTGGTTTTTTTAATCTGCTGGGCATTTATATTTATTTTTGCATTTCCCACCCACTTTTATTACTGACCAGCTGACAAAAGGAAACCCCGAAGACTGTAATTAGACAATTTATATATGCATTTATTTTTATTAAAAAAACAAAGACAAATTGGAAATACATTACAAATGGAGTAGACATTACAAATTGTATTTGGAGCAACACGGCGGACTGCAGCTATGCATCAAATCGGGTTGGGTGGAAAGCACACGCCTGATGTTTTTTTTTACCTTTCCCTACAGGAATGAATTCCCCCTGCAAGAGGGGCGATGTTCCGATTCCAAGGAATGCCGTGCATTATTTAAAATCACGATTGAAAATATGTTAGCAACACCTGGTTGCCTTATAAATTGGAATCGTGCAACAAAAGGACAGCGTTAGGGTGAGAGGAAGCCCAGTTCTGAGCACCCCAAAAGCGTTCCTAACAGGTAATACCGCTCTGCTTTGCTAAACGGAGGAGGTCTCCCATGTTGGGTCCTGCGGGGGATGCCTCTGTGTCATAGGCATGAATGCTAAGTGGAGTCACTTAGGAATCGGGTTCGAATCCTGGCATCTCCATCTAAGGCTGAGAATGTGTCCTGGAAGGCTGCTGCCAATCAGTGAAGACAATTGGCGGATGGACCAATGAGCTGGCTTTCCAGGTTCCTGGCAGGGGCAGACTTTGGTAATATGGTGCCCTGAGCGAGGACAACATTTGGCAGGCCCCCCCAAAAAATTATTATTTTCACAATAATTTGTTATTTATTTATTGTTATTTTTTGGGCTCTCGGCTCAGCTCCCTGTGCAAAGAAACTGCTGGCACCGCCATAAATTCAGCACCTTTCCAGGCACCATTTTATGCCAATATTTTCTGCAACGAGTGCCTAGGGTGGATTTAGTGTTTATCGCAATAAAAGACCACAAGAGAGTGAAGGGCCTTTATGCTTCTTGATTTCAAGGGTGTAGAATTGTAGTCGGCATGAATGGAGCTGAAAACTCGCTAACTAGGGATATGTGTAAAGGGGCATTGAGATATATATATATGTATAACATCCTGAAGTAAAAACTCAATTTACATGCTCGCTCTCTCTCTCTAACACACACATACATTTTTCAAAACCTGGATGCTGTGACAGAACATAACAAGACATTACATCTTTATATTTACAAAGCTTGATGCGGCAAAGAACCTCTGTAATGAATTTTGCACCCTATGAAAACCAACATTTCCCTCAGGTTTTCCCCAACCACTCGTCTTTTTTATTCCGTTGACGTTCCAGGCAGTGGTTTCTCGTGCCCATCCCTAAAAGGAGCTCAAAGTCACTCCTGACCGTGAAATCTTTCCTCTGCTATAGCTTGTTCTGAGGAAAAGATTGGCCAGGCAAGGCCCGTAACCCCACCTTGGCAGCCAGGAGATGACACCAGCCCTGCAGAGATTTCTCCCGTGGAGGAATAGGCAGCAATGGCATAATGCTCTTCCTAACTCTAACCCACCTGGTCGCCCAAAAACTACCATATTTTTCGCTCTATAAGATGCACCAGACCACAAGACGCACATAGTTTTTGGAGGAGGAAAACAAGAAAAAAAATATTCTGAATCCCAGAAGCCAGAACAGGAAGAGTGATCGCTGCACAGTGAAAGCAGCGATCCCTCTTGCTGTTCTGGCTTCTGGGATAGCTGCGCAGCCTGCATTCGCTCCATAAGACGCACACACATTTCCCCTTACTTTTTAGGAGGGAAAAAGTGAGTCTTATAGAGCAAAAAATATGGTATTTAGAAAGGTGTTCCCACATCAATTTGTGCTTGCATGCATCTTGCCAAAGGGGGTGTCAGGGAGCCAAGAGTGAGGTTTGGAGTTGTTGGTGCTTGGGAAAAGTAGGATTCAGGCTGCAAAGGCCTTAATGCTTTAATGACTTCCATAGCTGTCAACCTTCCCTTTTTTTGCGGGAAATTCCCTGTTTCCCGCTGCTTCCTGCTGCTGTCCCGGATTGTTAGATATCCCGTAGACTGTCCCCGGGACAGGTGAGGCTGCTGATCCCTTATTTTCGAGGCTGTTGGTCCCTTATTTTCAAATCTGAAAGTTGACAGCTATGACGACTTCCGTAACGCACACTATTCCCCAGTGCTGCCAGAGTGAGGCCCCCAAATCCTCAAGCTTACAGCATACTTTGTAAAGCAAATGAACCAAGGGTGGCATAGCAAGTGGGGAAAGCAGAGGCAAAGTGAGGGGGGATGGGGTAGGGAGAAGAAATTCCTAACTGTGTGTCTTGTTCTCTTCTTGCTCTCTTCTTTTTGGTCCTATCAGTCCTTTGTTTATTTTTTTGGGTTTTTTGGTTGGTTTTTGTAACAAAAAAAAGTCCATTGGCACACCAAGGGATGGTCGCGCTTCTGCAGGGAGCCTCAAACATTGTCCCTCTGCTTCACCTTGGACAGCTTGACGGCTTCCTCCTCGTCGCATTCATGCTGGTGAAGGTGGTGCTGAGGCGGTTCGTCATGGCAACCGATCATCAGCTGGTAGACCAGCACGCCGGCCGTGGCTCCGAGGAAAGGAGCTACGATGGGGATCCACCACCAGCCCCTGCCAGTCCTGTGAGAGGCAAACACAAGGAAATGGATGGGTCAGATAGGAAGGTTGGCCAATCTGGCATGTCCGGGTTGTGTGCTTCTCCTCTTTATTCTATCCAAAATTGCCTCAAGGCCCATTTCTCCTCTCAGAAGAGACTGCCTGTCCCATCCCAGGAAGCACTCCCCATCCAGTGACAGCCTCTCCTGTTAGTAATTCAGTTTTCCCCCTAAAAGTAGACCTGAGGTCCAAGGACACCTGGAATTTAGCTTCATGTCTCCACGTTTTCAAAAAATTGGGAAATATCACTCTATAACTCAACCATCCACCATGGAGCAATCCCAAACTCCTTCCTCTCACAATGGCAGCTGGTACGTGAGACTCCATGGATGGTGTCAACCTCAAAAATATCTCTCAGGAGGTCAGCCAAGGCCTTGCTTGCAATTAAATTGTCCTCAGATCCTACCTAGGCGCATATACCAGGACTATGTCTTGACAGGGATATTGAGCCTTGGACACTAACTTTCCATCATTAAAGGCTCCTCCAAATTTTAGGAAGGCAGATCAAAGTCCAAAAGCCACCCATAAAAGTCTCCAGTTGCTGTCAGTGTGTCCCAGTAAATAAACAACAACCAAAAACCCAAACCACTGAAAGTGCTTGGGCTTCAGATGCCTCCCCAAAGTTGTGGACTACAATTCCCATCATCCTTGACAGCTGGCTATGCTAGGTGGGGCTGATCAGAGCTGGAGTCCGAACCTGCTGGAGGGCAGCTATTTCTGTGATAGCACCTCCGAAACACCAGCCTTTGTAACAATAGCAGTTGTGATGTTCCCAAGCTAGAGTTCATTATTACGAGCTCCCTGTTCATGAATGGAAATTTAAATGAAAACAAACGCAAGTCCTGTTGATGACGTTTTCTGCAAGGATGAAGAACCAGCCCTCCAGCTCTTACGTGCCTAAGCTACCATGGGCAAGGCCAGGGATGGTGGGAGTTGTAGTCTAGCAACCTCGGGAGGACCACCCATGATCTACTGAGAAGGCACATCAACTTACGTGAAAACCTCTGAGCCCCAGCCAGCAATGGCGGTGAAGAGACGGGGTCCAAAGTCTCGAGCCGGGTTGACGGCATATCCAGAGTTGAAGCCCATGGATGTTCCAATGACCAAGATGACAAAGCCAACGGTGAAAGCCTCCAGTCCTTTGGGGACTGGGTTGTTGTGGGGGTCCACGATAGCCAAGACGCACACAAGCAGGGCTGCTGTGCCGATGAACTGAGAAGGAGAAGGAGGAAGAGATGAGAATGTGGTTTTCCTCCGCCTCAAAATGTCTCCCTGTTGCACTTCTTACAGCATTCGGGCTCTTTTGGCTCGGAATGCCTTACAAAAGCCCTCCCATTCTTACCTGGTCAAAAAATCCATTGACGGGGGTCAAGTGCTTTGAAGGGTAAGTAGCAAATATCCCTGCGGTGGCGTTGGCACCGGTGACAAATAGCTGGTTCCCACCAAACTCATAAATAGCATCTAGAAAGAAAGGAAACAAAGTAGACATCTCATCAAAGCCTTGCCACCATTCCCAGTTTCTTTATATCATAAATATATGGTGAAGATTAGTCTTACTCTTGAGGGGGGATATATCAGTAGATAGGATACAGTGTGGATGGGGATCCTGTGCTCCCCCAAAGGGTTGGTTTTTTAAAAAAAAATATATTTGTTTTTAAGAAACAAAGCTGGCTATTGGAGGGGGAAAATTCATCTATGTTTAAACCAGGAAAATCACACACACCCAAGAGGTTGTTGGAGTACAACTCCCATCATCCCCTGGTCAGGCGAGCTGGGGTTAGGGGGAGTTGGAATCCAACAGGACCACAGGAAATTCCCCATGCCTGAATCCCAGTGCACTAACTGGGGAGACTCTAGGCAAAGTCTCAACATTAAAGGCAACAGGACCTCAATGTGTATTCCTTCAGCTCAGTTGCAGCTGCTCTTGATTCCCTCATTCTAACATTGAGGTCTGTAAGGTTCTATGGAAACAGGATTATTCCCCCCTCCAGGGCCAAGATCTAAACATCGTTCACTTTGCCTGCCCACCAAAGGAAAGAGGAGCCCCAGCAGAACAGAGGAGAAATGATGCAAAATACCGTATTTTTCGCTCTATAAAACACACTTTCCCCCTTCTAAAAAGTAAGGGGAAATGTGTGTGTGTCTTATGGAGCGAATGCAGGCTGCGCAGCTATCCCAGAAGCCAGAACAGCAAGAGGGATCATTGCTTTCACTGCGCAGCAATCCCTCTTGCTGTTCTGGCTTCTGGGGTTCAGAATATTTTTTTTCTTGTTTTCCTCCTCCAAAAACTAGGTGCGTCTTATGGTCTGGTGCATCATATAGAGCGAAAAATACGGTAATTCCTGCCCTGAATTAAACTGCCAGGTCCTAAAACTCATATGAAGGAACTGTGTTGATTTCAAGTCCCCATTACCATTCCAGATCTAAGTCAGAAGGAAAGGCAGGTTCCAGAGGCTCAGGAAGACATGCTCAAACCATGCGCTTGCTCACTTACCATGGTACAAGCCGAAGACGATACCCGCTCCCAGGAATGCCCCGATGGTTTGTGCTAAGGAATAAATAGGCAGCTTGAGCCAAGGTTCCCGGGCCATAAGGCACATGGCGAAGGTGACAGCAGGGTTCAAATGGGCACCTGTGGGAAAATGCCATGGTTAGGGTGCTTGTTTTGTTTCCAGGCACGCATAAGATGGAGAGGGCTTTGCACGGCAGAGAGCTGGGCTAGGTGAGCCTTCCAACTGTACAATTCTATGGTTCTAAGGCTGCTCATATTACTGGGGATATCTCGTAGGTGGTGCAACCCTCCAAGGATCAGGGATCCTTCTCGTGACATGACTAAACATGTCAAAGTCTTGACGCAAAGGTTGCTTCTTGGAAAGAGGACAAGTTTGTTTCAAGGTAATGCAAAGCTGGAGCAAGTTTAATTTATGACTAATTTAAACCACTTAAACCCCTGCCTCAATTATGCAAAGTAAGCTACTGCGCAAGAGTTCTCTCATCACACATGACTTAAATTTAAATGCATGTCTGCTTTACAATAAGATAAATTCATGTTAAGTCCATATCCTGTGAAGTTTCCTCCCAAGTAAGTGAGCCTACGGCTGCAGCCTTCAAGTGCTGCTCTCAGTTCCTGGAAGGCGCAGGGAATGCCTATTCACAGACAGTAAGATTCAGGCGGACCTAAATTCCACAATGGAAGGTCCTTAGTCAACTGTGCCCAAATCTGTGTCCTATCATAAAGTTCAGGCACATACCAGAGATCTGTCCAGCGATCAGAATTCCAAGAGTCACAGCAAAGCCAAAAGCGAGGTTGATGGTCAGGAACTGTCCGTTTTTCCCACCGCTGAGTATAGACTGGGCCACTGAACCACAACCAAACACCTGAAAGGAGAAAGAAAATCCTGGTCAAATCCAGTTTGGTGGATCACATCCTCTAGCAGCACCAAAGTATAACTTTACTTTATGAAAGCCGTCCATTGATTTCCCTTTCTGTTCTTCAGGTATTCTAAGAGGTGATCCTGCTGCGGATGTTCACTAACCACATTCTCAGGTGTACAACCTTCCATCCTAAACTGAGCTTAGAAGAACCCAGTTTAGAGTGTTTACAGCGGAAGTTGGTTGTGCACAGCACTGATTGGCTGGAAGCAGTGATGTCACTAACTCATTCCTTCTGTCCTGAAGCAGTTTTCCAAAATGTAAATTGTTGGCTCTGATTTCGTTGGGGAATTTGTGTTGTTTTTGTTTACTTTTTTTAAATGCTTATAAGTGATGTTTTAAAAATGATGAAGGAAGGGCAGCCCACCTGTAACATGCAGGTGGGACAAGACAGTCTATTGAATTAGCTGATGATTTGCTGGAGTGCAGCTTTTGCAATCTTGGAATGAAGGCAGGCTGAAGATTTAAAATCAAAACCATCTATGCACTACAAAAAGAGCCAAAAGAGAAGTTGATGTCTCACATGGATTTAAATATATTGTTGATCTTGTTGTTTTGATTAGTAGCCTGTAGTTTGGATCTAGAGCTATGGATTTAAATATCCTCCAAAATATCACAATTCAGAAACATAAAAACATTTGTGTCAATCTGCCACAAATCATGCATATCTTCACAAAATTCTAGGGTACTTCCAGACACTTGTGTATTGAGCATTCACCTTAACTTGTTTGTGGGAAAATCAGAAAACAAGGTCTGCTTAATGTCTTGCTTTCAGGGAGGCTAGACAATGTTGCATCTTCAGTCCCACTGAAAGCACCAGGGGGGAAACCACAGAACATCCAAGAACTGCAGCCTGGCTCAGCTTGGAATGAATTATCATTCTGCCACATTATAGCACAACCCACATTTCAGGTGGGCTTCATCAGCTGCTGACAACAGAATCGACGGCCGGGTATAAAACAAAGATATATTCACTGGGCACACAGGAATCAGCCTGATATTTGAGACACAGGATCCGGCCATCTGATTGGCACACATGCCATACACATTAGCAAAGCTTCCAATCCAAATATCTCAAGATGGACAGTAGAATAACCAAGCAACAGAGCTGAATTTCTTCAGTCATAACAGGTTGCAGAATTCCACATTTCCTGCACAGTTTCGATTAGCTTGGCACAGAATGTGGACTTTAGTGATTTTGAAGTACGCTGTATGCACAGCATAATGGATAAGTTTATCAGCCTGCCCACAGAAAAGAACTTTTATTTGTGCTTTATGCAAGCTAGTCCTCTGTTTGCCCTTATGATTAGGGTTCCTCCCCTTCCTTAAACAGACAAAGTGGTTCCCCCCCCCCCATCTCTCTCTGTTTTTCTGCTCCTTGTCGGACGCAAAAAGCTCTGAAGGGTTATTTGTCCTTCAACTTTGTCCTATGGCCTCTGAATCAGTACAGGACAAACACACACACAAAAAAGTTTTTGCAGTGTGTATGTTCGACTAGCCCAGAAAGAATGTTATCACCCAGAGTCACAACTTCCCTGCGAGGGAGGTCAAGGTGACGAAGCATGAAGCGCAAACAGCCTTTGCAAGCCAGCCTTAACCGCAGCAACAGGGGCCGATTCAAAGCTTCCGGGAAAACTGGATTCTTTTGAACAATGAAACCTGGCTCAGTCGGAGTTGCTCAAGGCTTTTGTCAAATCTCAGGCTCTGAGACCTTGAATGAGAGAACGGCCTTACATAGTGGAGGGTGAGAGATGGAGATTAAAAGGAGTGACTGACAGGCCACAAACCCCCGCATTTCTTGAAACTTATTTCCTCCTGAGCCCAATGTTGCTAAGAGCCATAGCTGTCAACGTTTTCCTTTTTTTAAAGGGAAATTCCCTCGTTCCGAATAGGATTCCTCGCAAGAAAAGAGAAAAGTTGACAGCTATGCTAAGAGCGCACAGGGAACTTTTGTCCCAGAGTAGGGTACGGAGCCTGGCGTGCAAAGTCTAAATGGCACCCCAAATTGTGTGCCACCCATTTGCACAATTTAGAGCACAATTTATCAGAGTGTTTTTCCATGTAAAAAGCATCAGGAAGAGAATGGACAGCTCTCCTTCATCCACAATTCCACTTTCCCATGCAAGAGGTTTTTCATTTCCCCCGCCATTTCCCCCAGGAAAGCCCACTGTTTACTGCTGAATCATCACAGAAATCAGTCGGGTTTTCTGAAGATTGACATTTGTTCCGATTCAGCAGCAAACGGTGGGTTTTCCCTGGGAAAGCGGCAAGGCGAAGGAAAAACCTCTCGTTCGAGACAAAGAGGATAAAACATGGGCCACATGCAAGTGTGGAAGAGCCCTTGGTGGTGATTGACAGGAGAGCTGCCCAAGGGAGTGCACCCCGATGGGGCAGATCCGTCTGTGTTTCTCCAGAGCTGCTCTTTTTGAAGAACAGCCAAGCCTCCTCTGTTCACAGCTCTCCTTTGTTGCAGTGCCTAAACAACAGCAAATACCAGCTAATGCTAATCCAACCTGCCAAAATCAGTCAGCTAGGCAATCCGTCACAAACACCCAGATAAAAACACGAAAGGCTGACATTTAAAGGAACAGAGGTTCTGAGCACCTAGCGACGAGATCCCTTCACGCAAAGAGGAGGTGGGGGATCAGTTCACCTTAAAGTTTTAAAAGTTGGTGCCCTGGAAAAAGAAGGCTTTGCTTGCCACCACTGACAGCTGCAGCACACATTCTGCAAATCTCTGCTGGTGGCCAGTGTGTTGCAGCTGGAGAAGGCCATAGTTCAGTGGCAGAGCCTCTTCCTTGCATGCGGATGGTCATAGGCGTAATCCCTGGCTTCGCCAAAGAGGCCTGGGAGAAAACCTTGCCCGAAAGCCCAGATAACTGCTGCCAGTCCGTGCAGACAATACTAGCTAGATGGCGCAGCTCAGAAGAAGGCAGCTTCCTGTGCTGCTATGTTGCTCAAGTCTTTTCAGGAGGTGGGGCTTCGGTGCAAGTGAACAGAAGGGCAAACTTTTTCCGATTGATTAAAAGAAAATTTCTTTTAAAGTAAGCAAATTTGAGTACAACTGCGAGTTTCTTTAACCTTTGGAAGAGGATGGGTTGGAAGAAAAACCTTCAAAGCCTGCCACCTGCACAATGCAGTCTTCCCCAACCTGGTGCCCTCCAGGTGTATTTGATTACCGCTCCTGTGGCCAGGCTGGCTGAGGCTGATAGCATCCTCTCCAACACTTCTCCAGGGAAAAGAGGGACGTCCTATTCCACAAACACACACCCAACATTTCTTCAGTGAAAATAGGGACATCGAAAATCAGGACTTTGGGGGATGAAATCACAAACAGAGATGGCTTCTGTAATTCCGGGGTTGTCCCTGGAAATCAGGACAGATGGAGGGTCTGGAGAGCACCAGGATGGTTGAAGCTGTCATAGTGCATCGGATTTGGGGACTAAATTGAGGGGAGAAAACTTCTCTCTCTCTCTCTCTCTCTCTCTCTCTCTCTCTCTCTCTCTCTCTCTGTGTGTGTGTGTGTGTGTGTGTGTGTGTGTGTGTTTGTGTGTGTGTGTGTGTGTGTGTGTGTGTGTGTGTGCAAATCTCTGCTCTTGAATGAGATGCCTCATTAATCTCTCTGTGACCACAGTAAAAAGTCCAAATGGCATAGTGTGAGCAAGTCTGGGATAAATCATATCGTAAGAACCTAAGGAGAGGATCCTGCTGGATCAGGCCAGTCGTATCCTGTTCCAACAGTAGCCAACCAGATGCCTGCAAGCCAAGCACAAGAGCTCAATTTCCCCTCTTGTGGTTTCCAGAAACTGGCATTCGGAAGCATCGCTGCCTCCAACTTCCTCTGTGTTAGGAAGCCACCTTCAGATCACTGTCTTAACGACAAGCAGCTTTGGTGGGGAGGGAAATCCCAGATGTTTGCCTTCCCCCTTTGAACTCTCTTCCCCCCTTTTAAAAAAAACTTTCTTCCAGATGTCACTACAAAATATCTGGACACTTTAGCAAAGGCAGGAAAAGAGAGCGGCGGATTAAGAAGCGACTTCCAGGCAGGACTTTATCCCTGCATCTGGCTCAGAAGCGAATAGTGTTCGCCACCAGAGAACAAAGCGGGGCATCTGGCAATGCAAACAGGCCAGCACCCCAAGATTTGAGGGGAGAAGAGGTTAGGGATCAGCTGCACAGCACAGGACCCTCAGAGAGGTGCAATATCATAAGTTCTACTGATGTGTAAGGTCTGCACCCATGCAGCTGCAACTCAGCACAGCAAGTCCTGCAGAGAGCTGCACTGGGTGTTCCCATGCAGGCACAGCTGCCCAAACAATGGATTCAAATGACAAGGAAGGAGATTTCGATTAAACATTGAGGAGAACTTTCTGGTGGCAAGGGCCGTTTGACAGTGGAACTGACCCGCTTGGAAGGTGGTGGGTTCATTTAAAAACATTCAATTTTAAACAGAGGCTGGATGGCCCATCTATCAGGGGTTCTTCAGCTAGGATTCCTCAGGGTCCCTTCCAACTCTACAAATCTGTGATTCTATAACTTTCTTTTTATATGCCTGTTGTCTTTGTCCATGGAGTTGTCTCGGCAAGGATACTGGAGTGGCTTGCTGGTTCCTGCTCCAGGAAAAAAAGCAGAGACATCACCTTGCCAACAAATGTCCGTATAGTTAAAGCTATGGTTTTCCCAGTAGTGATGTATGGAAGTGAGAGCTGGACCATAAGGAAGGCTGATCGCCGAAGAATGGATGCTTTTGAATTATGGTGTTGGAGGAGACTCTTGAGAGTCCCATGGACTGCAAGAAGATCAAACCTATCCGTTCTGAAGGAAATCAGCCCTGAGTGCTCACTGGAAGGACAGATCGTGAAGCTGAGACTCCAATTCTTTGGCCAACTCATGAGAAGAGAAGACTCCCTGGAAAAGACCCTGATGCTGGGAAAGATGGAGGGCACAAGGAGAAGGGGACGACAGAGGACGAGATGGTTGGACAGTGTTCTCGAAGCAACCAGCATGACAGAGGACGAGGTGGTTGGATAGTGTTCTCCAAGCTACCAGCATGAGTTTGACCAAACTGTGTGAGGCAGTGGAAGACAGGAGTGCCTGGCGTGCTCTGGTCCAGGGGGTCACAGAGTCAGACACGACTAAACGACTAAACAACAACATAACTTTCTTACTGATGCAAATATCCGGTGTTTGGAGCAGGGATAGTTGCATCCAGATCAAGATCACAGCAGAAGGCGACAAAATTGCACGTTGTGTGCGTAACGCTCTGGTTTGGCCTCACGCAACAAGGCGGCTTTTGCAACGGGACATTTCTCCCTGCTGTTTTGCAAGTTTATGGCACTCTCGAAGTGGCCACTTTCTCTTTCCTTCCAGGGGTTTGGGCCCCATTTTATTGGGGCTGCTGTGTGCTCAACTGCCCCTCCCTGCTGAGCCGGATGGGTGTGTACCCGCAGGTAGATAACAAGCCCTCCAGGTAGAGAGACCTTGCCCAACAGTTACTGCCTCTTGTGCAGATGTATAAGAGCCTACTAGTCCCTGCTAAAGTTCATCTTTCTGTAGCTACTCCTATATATTATTACTCATTTAAAAACACTCCGATGGAAGCCGTTTCCCTGTTGAAAGCAAATCCCTGGAGCATTCGCAGGGTGAACTGTTTCACCTGGAGGCTTTTGCAGGTTTCCTTTGCTCTAATGAAGATGTGATATGGATCTCGAATGATTGCAGGGCGTGTTGAGATTAATTTCTTAAACCTGGCACTGATGGAAGCGTTTTCTGAGAAGCAGGAATTCCCTAAGGCGTACAGGAGTGAAAGTTCTCACTGCAGAAAAAGCTGAAGTTCTCACTACGACTTTAAGAAACCCGAGTTGAGATTGCCACACAGAGTTTTACACGTTTACTCAGAAGTCTCTCTGCATTGGTGGTGGAGGAGAACCTCAGCTTCTTAATGGCGGTGTAGGAGGGTTTCCGGCAGGCAAAGTGCTTTTGCACTCAGCGCCTCCCCGCCTCCCACAAACCATGCCAGAGCGAGAGCCAGGTATTGAATTGAATTGAACTTTATTATTACGGCTACAGACCAGTTCCGGCTCACTTACAATATCAGGGAACTCATAAAACACAACAAGAATCCATTGAATTGCAATTGGGTATAACAGAGACAATTCAGATATAGTGGCAATTAAAAATATATATTAAATCTTGATCACTAAAATATAACCTAAAATTGTCGTTTAAAACCTTAATCATTTTGGTAGGACAGCTTGTTCCCTGAGTTTTATGGCAGTCGCACAGAATTTGGCCACCCTGAGCGTGATCTCTAGATCCTTTACCAGGAGTTTTAGACATGGAAGTTCGGACCCATTTGGAGATTTTTGTATTGAGACGAAACTGCGAGTGAAGCCCTTTGCCTCCTGTCTCTGGGTGGAAATTGCCAGGATAATTTACCCCCAATAATCCTGTTCAGTCCTCTCCTGGTTCTGAGAGAGTTGAGATGCAGAAGGGGGTGAGGAAGCCCCTGGCCCTTGCCTTGCCTCTTCTTCCTCCTCTTCCTCCAGCTCTGAAGCTTCCCTTGCCTCCGACTCTTGCCTCCTGGCTGCCCCAGTTCCCCACAAACCACTGCCCCCCTCTTTCAAGCCAGACTCCAGCCCCTCTTCCCCCAGAGTCCTGCCAATCCTAGACACACACCCTTTTTTGGGCTCGTTGAGGGGAGCTCTGGATTTGCATCACCCAGGACATTTCCCTTATGGCTCCCATTGCGCCTTCATCTGTGCAATGGGTCTAAATGGGTCTGTGGGGTGTGTTTTGCCCCTGCAAAATGGCTCTCGGGCTGTGAGCTTCCAGGGCATCTCCTGGGCTGTGTGCTCAGCGCCCGGTCCTGCTGCCTGCGAGGAGCTGATAAAGAGAGCAGCTGGGGCCTGATGGCTCCTCGAGACAAGCAGCTATGGGGGCCTCTTGCTTGGCCCAGGGTGCCACACCCCACACCCAGTCTCTCCCCCCTCCTGCTCCTCAGCCCCACCAAGCTGGGCCCCCAGAGGAGGAGCAGGAACTTTGGCCCAAGGTATAAAAGGCTCCAGATGCGGGTGGCACTGTGGGTTAAACCACAGAGCCTAGGACTTGCCGATCTGAAGGTCGGCGGTTCGAATCCCTGCAATGGGGTGAGCTCCCGTTGCTCGGTCCCTGCTCCTGCCCACCTAGCAGTTCGGAAGCACATCAAAGTGCAAGTAGATAAATAGGTACCGCTCTGGCGGGAAGGTAAACGGGGTTTCCGTGCGCTGCTCTGGTTCGCCAGAAGTGGCTTAGTCATGTGTACGCCAGCTCCCTTGGCCAGTAAAGCGAGATGAGCGCCGCAACCCCAGAGTTGGCCTGAAAGGAGCTCCTGGCTCAGTCCAGAAGGTTTTCTCCAGCAGCCGAGAGAAGCTCCCAGTCCCAGCCCACAACCAGCCATCATGGTGCAGATCATCACCACTGCCTGGAGCAAAGTGGATGTGAAGTGAATGAGCCAGGAAAATGGAGGGGGAACTTGGGGGTGGGAGGAAAGGCGGCTTTTAAATCTGTATTGGATCTGTATTCATTTGGTGCATTGGTTGTGCTACCTCCTCCTAGGATTTCAGTCTAAGATTGCAATCCTATGCCCCTAGGAAGCCCCACTGAATAGAGAGTGGCTTACTACAGAGTAAACTGCCTCAGGTTGGACTAAATCCAATAATTAAATTTGCACACATTTTCATGCATCCTAATAAACACTTGCATTTAAAATGATGCAATTTTTAAAATAAATATTTACATTTAAAACAATACATTATTGTTTTAAATAAGTAATTTCGTTGTCCCCGAAATAAGTAATTTCGAAATAAGTAATTTCGAAATAAGTAACGAAATAAGTAATTTCGTTGTCTTTATTGTCATTGCCCCCTCTCGGGGACAAGTAATTTCGTTGTCCCCGAGAGGGGGCAATGACAATAAAGATATTATTATTATTATTATTATTATGAAGGGGAATCTTTTGGCTAATTCACCCAGGTGTCTTTTCCCTGGAGAGGTCTTCTTAACTGATTAATGTAACCAGTGACGGCTGTGGTCCTAGCCTCATTTACCTGGAAGCAAGCCCTGCTGTTGAATTCAAAGGGATTTACTTCTAAAGAGACATGGTTTGGATTGCGCTCTAATCAATTAAATTTACAGCTCTGGTTTTTGCTCAGTTAAATCCTTTAAGGGCTTCTCTGGCGTTCCGCCACGAAAGCTGAACTTGGGAACGGATCAGATGCCTTTCAGGACACTTTGAAAACGCTTCCTCGTTCCCAGCCCTCTGAAGGATCTCTTAACACACAACTCCTCCCATTCCCTCTGAAGTCTGGGCATACATATAGAGAAATTATGCACAGTGACTTCCCTCTTTAATGCCATTTTAAAGGCTTCTCACGAAATCATTCGTTACCCCTTGCCTTTTCCATCCTTCTCGTCCCTCCGTTCCCCATGTCTGATCCCACATTACTGTGAAACTTTAAATTGTAACCTTTGTGGGGCAGGGGCCTGTCTGCTTGGGTTTGGGTTTGGGTTTTTAAAAAGTTATCCAGTAAATTGCCATGTACAAGATGGCAGATTTGCATGGGTGTAATAATAATAATAATAATAATAATAATAATAATAATAATTTATTTCTACCCCGCCCATCTGGCTGGGTTTCCAACAAGACAGTGCAGTACAGTGGTGAGAGCTGGTGCCTGATGAAAATTGATTGCAGCCGGTAATAGATGGCTAAAATGAGAGGGGTAGGAGCTAGCTGTCAATGGAGTTGAAAAATAAGAAGCTAGAAGATGGAAAAGATACAGTCAGGTCGCAGTGAAACGAGAGGGGTTCTGCCACCGAGTTGTGCTACAACAGCCCGAGACCTCTGGCCTTCAGGAATTCAGCCCAGGGGTAGATAGAAGATAATTTTATTCTTAGCGCTTCTGGCCAGACATTCCTATGCAGGATGGCTTGTTACCGAATAATACCCGGCGGCTGGTGGGAGCTGGCCGATGGGGGCGAATGGCAGGGTCCTGATAGCTGGGAATCTCTCTCCAGCTTTTGGAATGAGGTATGCATCACAGCTTGGTGAGCGTGACAACCCTCCAGAACATTGGAAGGTGAGGACAGAGGGAGCTGAAAGGAGGAATTTGAAGATGAAATGGACAGCAGCTCTCCAGTATTTCAGATCCCTTCTAGCCCTCCCTAGAGATCGCAGGCGCTCAGTCGAAGAGCTTCCTCGATGTTAGACCTTCTATAAATTGAACAGTTAAGTGCCAAGCAAGTAAGGCATTCTGAGGCCAGCTATCCCTTCTTCCAAAGTAAAACCCATTCTCACATTCCCAGCAGAGAGGCAAAGCAGTCAACTGGGGCTATGATAATTGTGAACATTTTTGTCGGCAATGGCAAGTGACACACACACACACCCCTCTGAAAACACCCACCACACCCAACAGGGAAAGCCAACAGCACTGACCACACAACCCACACACATCGGGGGTCCTTCAGACAACCTATTTCCGCAAAATCCCCAGCTCCAGACAATTCCAGGCTGCCGCTCTTTTCAGGTGGGTTTTCAGCCACCTGCCAGCAAATTCACGTTTTGCTATTTGAGCAAAACAAATCCGATTCCTGCAAAAGGTAAGGTTTCTGGAGGCGAGGGAAGGGAAGGGAGGAAAATGCGCTGGAAAGCACAGGATGACGCTCACTTAATGCAACAATGTCTAACCTCCCTGCAAACATTTCAGAACAAATGCTCCGTCAACGGCTGACGCCGTACCACCTCTCTACCCAGCAGACTTTGGGCAAGCAAATCGGGAGGAATGCTCAAGGAGCAGGTCATCTGGAAGCCACTTCTCTGATTTTTTTTATGATTTTTAAACAGGGATGCAGCTAAGCAACAGCTCCCAGATGCGGATGCTTATAATCTTGGGGAGCCTTTGCATTGAAAAATTGCTGAGCGGTTTCTGCAATGGTATTTCCCTCTTTCACAGCGGTAAACTTAAAAGAAGAAGGTTTTTTAAAAAACAAACAAACCCATATATATTCTGTGTTTCAGGCTACTTACACACCATACACTTAAAGCACATGTAAACCACACTTTCCCCCTCCCAAGAATGTGAGGAACTGTAGTTTATTTCTTCACAGGGCTACATTTCTCAGCACCCTTAACAAACTACACTTCCTAGGATTCTTTTGGGGGTTTTTTGGGGGGGGCGCAATTTCTAACAGTATAGCTGCCTCGTGCATTTTGGAAGAGAAAGGAGCCAAGCTTGCAAGTTACATGTGAGATTTACATAGGTAAAGGTAAAGGGACCGCTGACCATTAGGTCTAGTCGTGGCCAAATCTGGGGTTGCGGCATTCATCTCGCTTTATTGGCCGAGGGAGCTGGCGTATAGTTCCCGGGTCATGTGGCTAGCAAGACTAAGCTGCTTCTGGCCAACCAGAGCAGTGCATGGAAACGCCGTTTACCTTCCCGCCAGAGTGGTACCTATTTATCTACTTGCAGTTTGACGTGCTTTCGAACTGGGCAAGCACTTGGGGTTCTTTCACTTACGATGCAGAGCAAAGCATAATTTTGCCACTGAAGGCTTGCTCAACCAGGAGCTACTGCTGGTGTTGGCACCCTCAAAAAGTGGGGGCCACTTTCACAGTTTAAGTGCACACCTAAAACTGCCTCTACCAACCTAGGCCTCCCGTTGTTTCGAACTCTGTGCTGGTTACAGTTGTAATCCAAAACCTCTGGAGAGCACCAGGTTGGCAAAGTTACTTAGACTCAGTTCTCAATCTGTGAAATGGGATTTTATGAGGAGGGCATACCTTACAAGGCTATTGTGAAAACGAGACATTGCTCCTAAGAATATTAACTGTAGAATTCTGCTTATGAATTCATGCGCTGGGGGGAGAGATTAC
Organism: Podarcis siculus; assembly: GCA_034642415.1. Lineage (NCBI taxonomy): Eukaryota > Metazoa > Chordata > Lepidosauria > Squamata > Lacertidae > Podarcis > Podarcis siculus. The sequence continues at coordinate 3,323,952 of JAXCMG010000039.1, read as the reverse complement.
AGGGTACATCGTAAAAAAATGCAAACTTGCCTGCAGTTCTATCTTTTTGAAGAGTCAATTTGGCTGGCTGTGTGAACATGCAGGCTTTCAGGTTACACAGAACGCTTCAAGACTGTTTGCTGCCGTTCGTTGTAACTCAAAACCTTTCCTGTTCCAAGACATTTTGACCTTTGAAAGTGTTTTATTTCCAATTCCTCCCTAGCTTCTGAAGACAACCCACTAGGACACAAGGAAAGGGGAATTTCTGTTGCTAAACATCCCGTTAAAAGCAGTTGTGCAGAGGCAAGAGTTGTGCCAAACCCTTTTTAACCTCTGAGGATCACCACTCAACAAACTATCCCACAACTTTTCTGAGAAGCTGAATCTGGGCTCTTACATCTGTGCAATACAATAAATCCAGCCCTGTCTCACAAGCCAATTGCTCCCCCAAAATCTACTTACCACCAGGATCAAGGTTCCCAGACACTCAGCCAGGGCCTGACGGATAAGTCTATTCCTGATCCGCAGCCTCAAGCCGATGGCTGAGAGAAGGTCCTTCTGCCGTCCCATGATCTTTGCCTTGTCTCTTCTCCGCTTTCTGTGTCCAGGTGTGCAAGAGTCCCTCTCAGCTCTCCAAGCTTAGCTCTCTGTAGCTCTGGAGCAGACCTGCCTCGCCTTATAAACGTGCAGAAAGGGAGAGGAATCCTGGACACACCTCCCCTGAAAAACTCCACCCTCACCAACTTATCTTCAACTGCAATTTCTCCCACCCCTTCTTCCTTTTTTTCTTGACAGCGTAAGGCTGAGTGGGCGGTTTTGCCAGCTCCTCTCCTCCACCCCCTCCAGTAGTATTACTCATGTGCAGTTAAAACCACAACCCAACTGATTCAACTCATTCCACCAGCGGCACTGTGTTTTCCAACCTGGCGCCCTCCAGATCAAGGGAAGTACAGTGGTACCTCGGGTTAAGTACTTAATTTGTTCTGGGGGTCCATTCTTAACCTGAAACTGTTCTTAACCTGAAGCACCACTTTAGCTAATGGGACCTCCTGCTGCTGCCATGCTGCCGGAGCACAATTTCTGTTCTCATCCTGAAGCAAAGTTCTTAACCCGAGGCACTATTTCTGGGTTAGCGGAGTCTGTAACCTGAAGCGTATGTAACTTGAAGCATATATAACCTGAAACGTATGTAACCCGAGGTGCCACTGTAGTAGTAGTAGTAATAATAATAATAATAATAATAATAATAATAATAATAATAATAATTTATTTGTACCCCACCCATTTGGCTGGGTTTCCCCAGTCACTCGGGGCGGCTTCCAACAAAGATTAAAAATACATTAAAATGTCACACATTAAAAACTTCCCTAAGCAGGGCTGCCTTCAGATGTCTTCTAAATGTCAGGTAGTTGTTTATCTCTTTGACATCTGGTGGGAGGGTGTTCCACAGGGCGGGTGCCACTACTGAGAAGGCCCTCCTCCTGGTTCCCTGTAGCTTTGCTTCTCGTAGTGAGGGAACCGCCAGAAGGCCCTTGGCGCTGGACCTCAGTGTCCGGGCAGAATGATGGAGGTGGAGATGCTCTTTCCGGTATACTGAGCCGAGGCCTTTAGGGCTTTCAAGGTCAGCGCTAACACTTTGAATTGTTGTCAGAAACGTACTGGGAGCCAATGTAGGTCTTTCAAGACCGGTGTTATATGGTCTCAGCAGCTGCTCTATTCTGTCTTGTTCAGACCCCACCTGGAGTCCTGTATCCAATTCTGGGCACCACAATTTAAGAAGGATATTGACAAGCTGGAAGGTGTGCAAAGGAGGGAGATCAAGGTGATGAAGGGTCTGGAAACCAAGCCTTTAGAGCTTGGTTGAGGGAGCTGGGTATGTTTATCTCAGAGAGGAGGAGACTGATCGTTGACATGACAGCCATCTTCAAATATCTAAAGGGCTGTCATATGTAAGATGGAGCAAACCTGTTTTCTGTTGCTCCCGAGGGTTGGACCCGAACCAATGGATTAAAGGCAAGAAAGGAGATTCTGACTAAATAGTAGGAAGAACTTCCAGATTATCAGATCTGTTTGACAGCAGAATGCTGTTGGGGGTTCCTTAGCTGTGATTTCTGCCTCGCAGGGAGTTGAACTAGATGGCCCTTTGTGTAAGGTTACCAGATTTTTTTCAGTGAATCCGGGGACACTTTTCAACTTCAATGGATTTTGTATGGGGACTGATTTGTGAATCTGGGGACTGTCCCCGGGAAACGGGGACATCTGGTAACCTTACCTTTGTGTCCCTTCCAAGTCTTCAATCATACAATTCTATTACCTGTTCCTTGGCAGGATAAATAATTTTTGCTCTGTTCTCTGGGAAAGTTCTGCTTCAAATGTACAGTAGCTCCAGGTAGATATCTCCTTCTGCCTGACACATTTTCAAAGGACTGCGTCATCTTCCTTAGTGTTCAGGACCACAAACCAGATTCACAAGGCTGCAAATTTATCAAAGAATCATAGAATCATAGAATTGTAGACACATCCCAGCTTGTCAACATCCTTCTTCAATTGTGGTGCCCAGAATTGGACACAGTACTACAGGTGAGGTCTGACCAGAGCAGAATACAGAGGCACTATTACTTCCCTTGATCTGGACACTATACTTCTGTTGATGCAGCCTAGAATAGCATTAGCTTTTTTGCTGCTGCATCACACTGTTGGCTCATGTTTAGCTTGTGGTACCACCAAGACCCCTAGATCCTTTCCACATGTACTATTGTCAAGCCAGATGCCTCTCACCTTATATTTGCTCAGCTGGTGTAGAACCTCACATTTGTCACTGTTGAAATTCATTTTGTTACATTAAGGTCATTTTGAACCCCGAATCTGTATTCTGCGGCATTAGCTACCCCTCCCAGTTTGGTGTCATCTGCAAATTTGATGAGCGTCCCCCTCAATTCCTTCATCCAGGTCATTTCAAAAGATGTTGCACAGCAATGTAAAAAGAGGGGAAGCAAACAGAAACTTAAACCCCTGGCTATTTTCTGTATAATTTGAGCCAAGAACTATGACCCAGAGCCTCTTTTGAATACAGTCAAACCTCAGTTCCCAAACACCTTCATTTTGGAACCTTTCGGCTCCCAAATGCTGAAAACCCAGAAGTAAATGCTCCAGTTTTCAAACGTTTTTCTGAAGCAGAACATCCAACATGGCTTCCGCTGAATGGAGAAAGCTTTTGCAACCAATCAGAAGCCGCAATTTGGTTGTCAAATGTTTTGGAAGACGGACGGGCTTCCGGAACAGATTACGTTCGACAACCAAGGTTTGACTGTACCAGAACATGATGGTTAATTGAAAAGAACTTCTCTGTGCATGTACAGAGCTGGGAGCAGGTTTCCATATGTCTGGGATAAGAGGACAGAGAGCCTCAGCTGCAATTTCTGGCCCTCTGCAGCAAACTCCTAGTTATGTTCTCACCAGAGGAAACTGCCAAGTCAGACAAGTCAACAGGGCTGGATTTTAGACAAGGGACGTTCCCATCCCTGCTTGGAGAGGCTGGGAAACTGAACCTGAGACATTCGGCAAGCAAAGCAGGTGATCTACTGCCATGTCGCTGCAAGGAGCTAGTGACATGGGCTCTGCTTCCAAAATTCTGGGTTCAAAACCCATGAAGGACTTCTGATGGTCTCTGGCTAGAAGTTCAAACTTTGGCACCAGATGATCTAAACTGAGCTGCTGTTTCATCACATTTGACTGAACCTGCAGTAGTTGATGTTGCAGGGTTGTCAATCTGTGGTGTGTGGGTTTAGCTGAGGTTGGTTCATGGTCTTGTGTTGTGTGTTCGGCGGGACTGTTCTGTGAGTGGTACTTGACTGTCTTGGTTTGCATTGTCATGTCATTTCTGTTGTTTCTTCTTTCTCCTGTTGTTCACTGTATTTTCATCTTGGTTGTCGTTCGGTGGGTCTGATGGTTGCCATTCTGGTGGAGGTTGAAAGTCTGAGGTTCTCCAGTAGTTGCAGGGCTTCAGGTATGTCGGTGGCCGTGTGCTGTGTTGTGTCAGTTGTTACAATGAGGTGAAAGGGGAAGCCCCATCAGTACTTGATTCCTGCTTGTTGAAGACATTGGATCATAGCTGTCAACTTTTCCCTTTTCTTGAGAGGAATCCTATTCGGAATAAGGGAATTTCCCTTTAAAAAATGGAAACGTTGACAGCTATGCATTGGATACATGGGCATAGGTTCCCTCTATCGGTTTAGGGTCTCTTGCGATAAATCCTGAAAGGCCTGGATGCAGTGGCGTAGCGTGGGGGGTGCCAGGGGTGCCGGCCGCACCGGGCGCAACATGGGCGGGGGCGCACTCGCACTAGCAGCTCTCTGCCCCTACTAAAATCCACGCGTTAGGGAGCCCGCGCTCGCTCGGCTTGGCGGGGAGGTCGCGGAAGGGGGAGAGCGAAGCCTTCTGTTGCGGGCAAAAAAAGGAAAGGAAGCCGGGCGGGCGGGCGGGCTGGCTGGCTGGCGGGGGTCTGGCTGCGCCTGCTGCTGCCGTTGCCGCTGCTGCCGGGCTTTGACAGCTTGGCGAAGCGGAGGGAGAGGAGCTTTATGGTAATTTGAGCCGAGCCGAGCAGGGAGTCTGGCGAGGGGGCGGGAAGAGACTTTCCCCCCTTTTTCCCACCTCGCCTGGTCAAAAAGGAGAGCGGAGTCTCCTCAGGGCGCCCTCAGGCAGGGCAGGGCAAGGCAAGCAGAGCGAGGAGGAGAGAGAGGGGAAGGGGGGGGGAGCAGCCAGGAAACGCCGCGGTGTGGAGGGGGAATCAATTAAGGAGAGAAAGCGAAAAGCCTTGGAGAAAGGGGAAAAAGGAAAGAAAAGAGGCAGCTCCGGCAGAGCGCGGGGGAAAGAGAAGCCTCACTGCTGCTGCTTGGGAGAGTAAATTACTGTACTTGCCTTGCCCCGGGTTAGGGGGCGCAAATTACTTGCCTTGCCC
>JAXCMG010000039.1:3298612-3319006 GCA_034642415.1 Podarcis siculus | reverse complement strand
GCCTTGCCCCGGGTTAGGGGGCGCAAATTACTTGCCTTGCCCCGGGTGCTGATAACCCACGCTACGCCGCTGCCTGGATGGAGTTTTCTCCATATAGGAGGTTGGTTGAGCACACAGTGATGTCTCGTGGAGGGGCGTTGGCTTTTGGCATGGGTCTTAGAGGTGTGTGTGCCCTTTCCAGATCATCTACTTCCAGTTTCAGGTTTGGGATTGTGGTGCCTTTTCTCTCTTTGAGGCTGGAATTTCTCAGAACTGCCGAGAGTCTCAAACGATTTGTTGAGATGAGCAAAAGACAGAAGAAGAAGGAATGTTTTGTTACCCAACAGAGGTGTGTTTTCCGTCTTGGCTGTTGACCCATAGGTGGCACTGAGCCACGAAATTACGCAAAGAACGAGCATTCGAGGAGTTTGGCGGCTGTCCGTTACGCATCCAGTGCTTGCGTGCCTCCAGTTCTGACTCACCAAGGCCCCGATCCAGCCCAAGGCGTCTGTGGCTCATCACTGTAAATCAGCAACATGCAAAGCAGCAGCAAGTTGGTCCTGACTTTGCTGAGCACCTATAAAATCATAGAATTGTAGAGCCAGAAGCGTCATCCAGTCCAACTCCAATGCAGGAATCTCAACCAAGTCATCCATGGCAGGTGGACACCCAACCTCTGCTAAAAAACCTTCTGTGAAGAAGAGCCCACTACCTTCCAAAGGAGCCTGTTCCACTGTCAATAGGTTCTTGCCTTCAGAAAGTTCTTCCTGAAGCAATTTAGGGCATTACCTTGCAGTGCAGATCTAAAGGTAAAGGGAGACCTGACCATTAGGTCCAGTCATGGCCAACTCTGGGGTTGTGGCGCTCATCTTGCTTTATTGGCCGAGGGAGCTGGCGTACAGCTTCTGGGTCATGTGGCCAGCATGACAAAGCCGCTTCTGGCGAACCAGAGCAACGCACGGAAACGCTGTTTACCTTCCCGCCGGAGCGGTACCTATTTATCTACTTGCACTTTGACGTGCTTTCAAACTGCTAGGTTGGCAGGAGCAGGGACCGAGCAACGGGAGCTCACCCCGTCGCGGGGATTTGAACTGCCGACATTCTGATCGGCAAGTCCTAGGCTCTGTGGTTTAACCCACAGCGCCACTCCCGTGCACATTTAATGCACATCTGCTGCACATATATGTAAAGTTGCTTGAGGACCTGAATGTAAGAAGGATGTCAGATCCCAAAAAGCATCCATTTAGTCTGGCCTTTCTCTACTGTTTGGCTGCAGGAGGGCCCAATGGGGCCCTCCCAGCTGTGGAATATTGAAAATTTGGGGGGGGGCTTGCCCAAGTGGCTGCACATAGCTGGGACCCCTGCATGTGACCAATAGGAGGTTAGGTGAGTGATGGCTCCTACCACACCACCTGCTACTGAATAAAAATTAGTTTAAAATACGGATGCCTTTCTCCCAAGCTGTGGTCACAAACGAATCTCCTCTTATTCAAGCCCTGCTCCCAATGCGGCTGAATCTGCAGTTCCTCTGAAATCTCACGCTGTAAAACCACAAACACTTCAACATTTTAAAAAATGAATTCTTTAGAAAATGTGGGTTTAGAGAATGATTGACTTGAACATTTAAGGTGGTCTTTGCTCCCTGGAGTGCATCGAATTCTGGCGTTCATCAATGCTAGGTGCACAATTTAGATATCTCTACAGAAATGAAGGCGGAAGATGCCTTTATCCTTAGTCTCTAACATATGTCAGAAGTAACTGTGTCCCTTTGTTTCACATTATCTGAAAGCTAGTAGGCATCGCCATACCTTGTGGCAGTGAGTTCCACAAGTGCAGAGAAATGCACTGCACTGTAATCCGGTGCAGAGAAATCCAGTGGTGCATGGACCAGTTCTTCGAGAAGCCACATTCACAGGTTGGGACCTGCCTAGGTCGCCAGGAGCAGAGACACTGCCGTTTTCATTGGCCTGACTCAGGGCAATCTACCTCTCTTGTGGCAACTCTGAGCTGGGTGACTCACCCTCATCTAGCCCAAACTAGATCAGTGGCACAAGAGGTGTTGCGTACGTTAATCACTGCAGTGAAGACATGCAGGAAAACCGCCGTTCGTCACCCATCCTGCGGCATACAATATGGAGGGTTGCACAACATCTGCTGTGCTTGCCTGCTCCACGCACTGGCAGATTACTCAGCACCGTTACTCATGTTATTATTACCCAGGAAAGGAGGCAGCTGAAATGTTACCAATACAGCAAAGCCCAGAACGTAGAGACTGGGAAAGTTAAGGACCAGCCAGCGCTGTCTGGAACAGATCTCTGTCTTACTTGAACCCAAATTCTGCTGACCCAAGTCAATTGAGGGTCGGCGGGTGCAATTGTCATCACGGTTATTTGGAAGTCATTCCCAGTGGAATAACGGGGTCTTAGGGGGCTTCCAGGTGGGAGCCTCAAAGACGTTAGGGTTAGGGTTCATCCACACTTTCACTTGACCCATATTTTGAGTGTGTTGTGTACTGATTAATTCCCCCAGGTCTGAAAGCTTTTCTTGTTGTTCTGCAGCTATGTCTTGAGAAAATCTGATCTCATTCATGCAAGCATGGAACTGTGTTGATCTCCCCAATTCCTATCATCTCCTGCAAGTATTTGACGTTGTGAAGCTGTGGCCAGTCCGCCGCATTCTTTCCCTTGAATATTTTTATTATTTTTAATTATATGTTGCAGAAATCACATCTTGATTTTTCATTTGTGTGATATTATCCTTTCATGAGAGAGAGAAACACTTCTTCAGACTCCAAGATTTTTTTGCTAATGACAAACCGCTATCAAAAGAACTTGAAATTAATATAGGTGACCCAAGTTTATCCTGGTTACAGAAACTTCAGCAGGAACTAAATCATAAACCACTAGACCTCTAACTAAATTTGAGCTGATGTCTGCCGTATACAAGTTCCCATTCTTGGTGTGATGGCTGGACTTAGGAATTATAAAATCATAGGGTTGGGACCCCGGGGTCATCTAGTCCAACCCTCTGCAATGTAGGAATCTCAACTAAAGCATCCATGACAGACGACCATCCAACCTCTGCTTAGAAACCTCCAAGGAAGGAGAGTTCAGCAGCTTCCAAGAGAGTCCATTCCACTGTCAAACAGCTCTTGCTGTCAGAAAGCTCTTCCTGATGTTGAGTCGGAATCTCCTTTCTTGTAGCGTGAATCCCTTGATTTGGGTCCAGCCCTCTAGAGCAAGGGAAAACTAGCTTGCTCCATCTTCCACACGGCCACCCTTGAGTGGCTATCATATCTCCTCTCAGTCTCCTCTTTTCCAGGCTAAACATACCCAGCTCCCTCAACTGTTCCTCATAAGGCTTGACTTCCAGACCCTTGATGATGATGATGATGATAATTTAAATTTATTTATACCCTGCCCATCTGGCTGGGTTTCTCCTGCCTCTCTGGGTGGCTTCCAACAGAATATTAAAATACAATAGTCTATTAAACATTAAAAGCTTCCCTAAACAGGGCTGCCTTCAGATGTCTTCTAAAAGTCTGGTAGTTGTTTTTCTCTTTGATCATCTTGGTCGCCCTCCTCTGCACACATTCCAGCTTGTCGATCTTCTCCTCCTCCTTCTTCTTCCACGCTTTAGGAAAGCGCAGTGGTACAGCATCTGTTTTGCATAGAGAAGGTTGCAGGTTCAATCTCCTACATCTCCAATTAGCGCTGGGAATTTCCCTTGCCTGAAGCACAGCTGCCGGCCAGTGTAGACAGCGCTGAGCTAGATGGATGAGTGCCCTGACTCAGTAGAAGGTGGCTTTTCCTATGAGGCCACTATGACTGAGTCATCACCACCTTCTGGGATAACTTTCAGGAGGTGAGTTTATCCTGGAAGCATCTCTGCTTCCTCCACATTTCCTGTTGCATTTATTCAGATGATTGCCTACCTCCGTCTCATGACATCGACCTTATAATCATCTCCTGATGGAAACGAGATCAATAATGACAACTCACCCAGTGAAATTTCTTAACAGTGTATCTGGTACCAATGACCCCACTGACCTGGTGACCTCTCTCATACCCTCCAAGTGTCCTGATTTCCAGGGACAGTCCCAGAATTACGGAAGCCATCCCAGTTTCTGATTGGATCCCGGAATGTCCCGCTTATCCTTTTTCCTCCACATCTCAGAGAACAATTAAAAGTGGTTTGTGTGTGTGCACACACAAAAATGGAGTCCTGTTAATACTGGAAATGAAATACCAAATGAAGGAAATTTTGAAGGAAGAGGTCACCAATCCACTTTAAATTCTTTCATTGCAATGCTTCAGCAGCCAGCCATTTCTTAGGAAATGTGTGGAGTGTTCATTCCTTTATTGTAAATTGAGCCTTAGCCGCAAGCCTTTGCATGTCTGCTCAGAAGTCCCCATCATTCTCAGTTTCCATTACAGCTGAAATTTTATTTCATTCTATTTGTGTGTCGAATATGTTGTACACAATCCCTTCCTTTGCACATTTTTTCTTTACCACTAACTTGTGAGGTAGGTTAAGCCAAGACATAATTAGCTCAAGGTGACAGATGTCTATGTGTCTGTGTGTGGAAGATCAAACATAGGAGAAGATTCCTGATGTAGAAGAGAATGTCCCTATTTTCACCTGAGAAGTGTTGGAGGCTTTGCTCTCTGGGTCTAAAATGGGTTTTGCCATTTTGGGAGAACCATGTGTGAGTGTCGTACAGGGACAGCCAATCCAGAAGTATCCAGACTACAGTTCCCAACATCCATGCCTACTGGCCATGCTGACTGGGGATGATGGGAGTTGGAGTCCAGCAACATCTGAAGGACACCATGTTGGCTTCCCCTGGCGTAGCAGATCATCCCTATACTATGTGACCAAACGTTCTCCCCCTTTTACCATAATGCTATTTGGCACTGAAATATGGACCTGGAAGGGAAAGGGGAGGCAACTAGATCCGCCGTTCACCCTTCCTGACAAGTCAACCTTTAAAAAATATCAGTTTTGTGGGTGGGAGAGCAACTCCTCAGACGAGATGATTCCAATCCTCTGGCCAGGCCTCAAGTGGGATATTGCAGAGTTTGAAAAGGTTCAGAAACGGGCAATCAGAATGATCGAACAGTTGGCGCAACTCTCCATGAGGAAAGTTTGCAGCATTTAGGACTTTTTTTATTATTATCTAGAGAAAAGGCCTTTTGTCTTTGTCCATGGAGTTTTCTTGGCAGGGATACTGGAGTGGCTTGCCGGTTCCTGCTCCAGGTGGAAGTGAGAGCTGGAACGTAAAGAAGGCTGATCGCCGAAAAATTGATGCTTTTGAATTATGGTGCTAGAGGAGACTCTTGAGAGTCTCATGGACTGCAAGAAGATCAAACCTCTCCATTCTTAAGGAAATCAGCCCTGAGTGCTCACTGGAAGGACAGATCCTGAAGCTAAGACTCCAATACTTTGGCCACCTCATGAGAAGAGAAGACTCCTTGGAAAAGACCCTGATGTTGGGAAAGATGGAGGGCACAAGGAGAAGGGGACGACAGAGGACGAGATGGTGGGACAGTGTTCTCGAAGCTACCAGCATGAGTTTGACCAAACTGCGGGAGGCAGTGGAAGATAGGAGGGCCTGGCGTGCTCTGGTCCAGGGGGTCACGAAGAGTCGGACACAACTAAACGACTAAACAACAACAACAGAGAAAAGGCAACTAACAGGGGACATGGTAGAAGTTTATAAAATTATGGATGGAATGAAGAAAGCAGAGAGAGGTAAGTTTCCCCCCCTCTTTCATAACACCAGAACTCGTGGAAGCCGAAGGTTGGAAAATTCGGGACAGTTAAAAGAAAGTCCTTCTTCACGTCGCATGTAGTTAAACTATGGAACTCCCTTCCACAGTAGATTCCAGCGAAACATTAGGGAGAACCTTCTGCTGGTAAGAGCTGTTCAGCTGTGGAACAGACTCCCTGAGAAGCTGCTGGACTTTCCCTTTCTGGTGTTTTTAAAACAGAGGTTAGATGGCCATCTGCCAAGGATTCTTTTTAGCTGTGGTTCCTGCATTGCGGGGGGTTGGACTAGATGACCCCTGGGGTCCCTTCCAACTCTACGATTCTATTCTTCCTCCCCTGCCTCTAGATGGGTCACACTTTTATGCTTCATACATGGTGGAATGGGAGGGAGAGTTCTTCTACCATGAAAAGAAACACTTTTGCTTTGCAGAAGGCTTGGTAAGGAAAGGCCTTTGTACGACTGCAAGATGAAACCTGAGATCCTTGCAGGATACATAATCTCCAGGAGCCTCTGCGGAGACAAGGATCCCCGGATTATGCAGTAATATCCAGTGAAAAGCTGAACACCTTAAGTAAACAGCCACAAGAGGTTGGTTGCATTGTCTCACGCATTGTTGAGATTCCATTACCAACACAGAGAGAAAAAACTCACAGCCTTTGTAAGTAACAGCCCAGGTTAGCAGTCTGGATCAGTTCCAAAGAGCTGTGGCCAGGCGTAGCAATGGGCAGGACTGTTTTGCTAGCATTCCCATGACTAGCCCACCGCCAGATTTGCAGTACAGCAAGCGGGAGAGTTAAGCAAGGTTAAACGAGGTCGTGTCTTTAAACGTGCAAATTGTGTGTTCCAAGTTAGATCAATGGTGCAGGATTATACTGAATTAATCTCTAGAACAGGCATGGCCCAACTTGCCCCTCCAGCTGTTTGGGGACTACAACTCCCATCATCCCTAGCTAACAGGACCAGTGGTCAGGGATGATGGGGACTGTAGTCGCAAAACAGCTGGAGGGCCAGGTTTGGCCATGCCTGCTCTAGAACATGTCAAGAGAGAACTAAATACCATAATTACAAATTCCATATGTGTAAAATGCATTTAAAACTCCGCGTTAAAGAATACATGAAACAACAGAGAGGTGAGTGGGTTGTGTCACTGAGAGTTACCCCAGTTTTCCAGTTTAGCCTGTTAGCAATGGGCTTACCTGGTCATCATTGGCAACTGGAAATTGTCTCCAGGCAACCAAGCAGAGGCACTCGAGCTCCTTATTTGAATGTGACTTGTGGCTGCTTGAACTTTGGAAGCCTCTCAATCTTAGGATGAGACTACATGTGACATCAAATGCATATTTGCATCTAATTGTTTGCATTAAATATATCATCTATATCTATCTATCTATCACCTATCTATCTATCACATCAGCTGGACCAGAGCAGGCATGGAGAACCAATTCAAAACTTTCCTCCCCTTTATTTACCCTTATCTTTCCTTACACTTCTTAATTCTGAATTTGGGACATTGCACAATAGCAGTGCAAATCTGTATGCCTTTTTCATTACTGTTGTTTAGTCGTTTTGTCGTGTCCGACTCTTCGTGACCCCATGGACCAGAGCATGCCAGGCACTCCTGTCTTCCACTGCCTCCCGCAGTTTGGTCAAACTCATACTGGTAGCTTCGAGAACACTATCCAACCATCTCACCCTCTGCCATCCCCTTCTCCTTTTATTTATTAAATCTGTATACCGCCCTTCACCCAAAGAATGCAGGGTGGTCCACAATATAAAAATACAAAATGAGATGTTAATCAGCCAAAGGCCTGGTTATAGAGAGTATAGAGAATGTTGCCACCGGACTTCTCATGGAGGAGACACACAAAGAAGGACCTCGGAGGATGATTGCAGGGTCTGGATCAGTTTATGCCAGTTTAAGAGTCATGGCAACATAAGAATGGGCCTTTTCTGCAATGGCCCCCTGTCTGTGGAATTCTCTCCCCAGGGAGGTTAGCCTAGCACCGTCATTATAAATCTTTAGACACCAAGCAAAAACTTTCCTCTGGCCTTTATCTATCTGTGGCATTTTAGAAGGATGTTTTTAATGTAGAATCATAGAATTGTAGAGACACCAAGAGTGATCTAGTCCACCCCAATGCAATGCAGGAATCTCAGCTAAAGCATCCATGACAGATAGTCCCATGGACTGCAAGAAGATCAAACCTATCCATTCTTAAGGAAATGAGCCCTGAGTGCTCACTGGAAGGACAGATCCTGAAGCTGAGGCTCCAATACTTTGGCCACCTCATGAGAAGAGAAGACTCCCTGGAAAAGACCCTGATGTTGGGAAAGATGGAGAGCACAAGGAGAAGGGGACGACAGAGGACGAGATGGTGGGACAGTGTTCTCGAAGCTACCAACATGAGTTTGACCAAACTGCGGGAGGCAGTGGAAGACAGGAGTGCCTGGTGTGCTCTGGTCCAGGGGGTCACGAAGAGTCAGACACGACTAAATGACTAAACAACAACAACAACAAATGTGTGGTTTATTATCTATGTTTGGTTGCGTGCCGACATCCCCAAGCCACCCCAATAAAAACACAATTTACACAGAATTTTTGTTTAAGGTTTTTGGCATAATTTTGGCCACAACTTTATTAAAATACAAAAAATGTGAGTGGTTGCTTAGGCATTGGTTGCGACTACCTGTCCCCGCACGGGGACAGACTGACATCTGCATGCCTGCAAAGTCAGAAAGATGGAGCTGGGAACCATGCCCTCACCTCTCCCCAAATGCTCCCAGGAGATCTTGCATGGCCCTAGCCCCTTGACAGGGTTGCAGACAGAAGCATGGCGAGCCCCTGGATTCTTTTAATGGAATTCCCTTGCAGCAGCAGCATTGGAGGGGCAGGCACAGCCAATCCATGGCTCTCCACCAACCGATTCATAAAACCAATGCCTAACCACAACCTTACAAGTTGTGACGATTTGTGGTAAATTTGGGGGGATTATCGCTTTGATCAGTCAATACTGGTTGCTCAGATAGACACCATTCGGTCTGACTGAGAAGAGGAGTCGTCGTGCTCTTACCCAAGTAAAGCCCTGAGATTTCATCAGGGTCCCGCTGCCCATGAAAGGCAATGGTTTGGCAATCGTGTTTGTGTTGTAGAGCTTTCTTTACTTTTCATTGTGCAACTGACCTAGATAACTTCCATGACAACTTCACGGCTCATGGTGGGTGCAATAGACTTGAAAGCAAATCTCAGGATGGGAGCCACAGTATCTGTCTCAGATCCCATGGCACCCAGGAAGCTCCCAACTCCAAGAAGAGTGATGGCTAGGAATAGTAGTCCCTCCTTTCCTTTCTGGACAGTCATGTTTTTCCACCAGCAGGGCCCTCTGGGAATAGCCCATTGGGTCTTTGTATGGGCCAGAAGAATGCAGATGTCTACTGAGCTCAAAGCCATCAATTTTTGTCATTTTAGTGTATTGATTTACTGGCCCAATAGTGGGAGGGATGCTTATATAGCCAAGTGCATTTCATCACTTATTTCACTTCGCTTTGCTTTGCTTTGTGTTTAATTTATTCAAAAATGGGACATGTTCAAGGAATATTTCTTAAAAAGACAATAGTGGTGTGGCATCTATGGCAGCATTTGAATGATTTCTGTGTCTAATAAAAACCAAAAACAAAACAAAAGGAGGTAAAAGATTTATAAGACAACAAAACTAGAACAAAGCAATAATTATTTGTACTACTGGGTAATAACAATGTGGAATATATTGGGGGTGATGGGAGGTCTTAGATGGTGAAATAAGAATGTATGATGTCATGAATTGTATAGGAATGAATGGACTTCTATTTGTGGTTTTTGCAGTACCATACATGTGAAATTCTTGTTAGCATTTAAATTCAATTTTTAAAAAAACTTATTTTGAAATGTGGCAAGTGCAAACCAGCCCTAGACATTTGGAGGTCCTCTAGCTCATTCTGCTGAGTGGGGCCCTGGACCGCTGCCCTTCAAGTCTTACCCTGACAGCATCACTGTCCAGTGAGACCCCTGTATGCTTGGCCCCTGTATGTTGTTGCCTTGCAGAACATCTATGGGAGAAGAAAAGACTAATGAGTAAATCCTGCACAAATCCAGAGCTGAGTCCCTAAGACAGTTAGATGGCACCTTGTCTGCCTCCTTCTGGTAACTCCTGAAGCCAAGCTTGTGCCAAACGTCTTCTTCTGCTTTCCTTTGGACCACACCAGCAAGGCTAAGAGGGAGGGGTCTTGTCATCTGGGCAGCCCAGGACCTCCAGATACACTGCCCAGATTTGTGCCCCATTAAGGTCACTTTGTCCATGGAGTTTTCTTGGCAGGGATACTGGAGTGGCTTGCCAGTTCCTGCTTCAGGTGGATCACGTTTGGTCAAAACTCTCCACTATGACCTGCCCATCTTGGGTGGCCCTGCACGGCGAAGCTCATAGCTTCTCTGAGTTATTCATGCCCCTTTGCCAAGGCAAGGCAGTGATCCATGAAGGGAAAGTGATCCATCATACGAAAGGCCGGGCTGGATGAATCCCAAGCCAGAATTAAGATTGCCGGAAGAAATATCAACAACCTCAGATATGCAGATGACACAACCTTGATGGCAGAAAGTAAGGAGGAATTAAAGAACCTTTTAATGGGGGTGAAAGAGGAGAGCGCAAAATATGGTCTGAAGCTTAACATCAAAAAAACAAATATTATGGCCACTGGTCCCATCACCTCCTGGCAAATAGAAGGGTAAGAAATGGAGGCAGTGAGAGATTTTACTTTCTTGGGCTCCATGATCACTGCAGCAGTCACAAAATTAAAAGACGCCTGCTTCTTGGGAGAAAAGCGATGACAAACCTAGACAGCATCTTAAAAAGCAGAAACATCACCTTGCCAACAAAGCTCCGTATAGTTAAAGCTATGGTTTTCCCAGTAGTGATGTATGGAAGTGAGAGCTGGACCATAAAGAAGGCTGATCGCCGAAGAATGGATGCTTTTGAATTATGGTGCTGGAGAAGACTCTTGAGAGTCCCATGGACTGCAAGAAGATCAAACCTATCCATTCTTAAGGAAATCAGCCCTGAGTGCTCACTGAAAGGACAGATCCTGAAGCTGAGGCTCCAATACTTTGGCCACCTCATGAGAAGAGAAGACTCCCTGGAAAAGACCCTGATGCTGGGAAAGATGGAGGGCACAAGGAGAAGGGGACGACAGAGAATGAGATGGTGGGACAGTGTTCTCGAAGCTACCAGCATGAGTTTGACCAAACTGCGGGGGGCAGTGGGAGAAAGGAGTGCCTGGCATGCTCTGGTCCAGGGGGTCACGAAGAGGTGGACACGACTAAACGACTAAACAACAACAACAACAAGGTCACTTTGGTGCTGCTTACGAAGTGGTTTGACTTCACCCCTGGAGGGACACTCCATTGTCTCTTGAGACAGATGGGAACCAATCAAAACCATTTACATTTAATTCATTCAGCAAAAACCGATGCTACCTGGGATACCAGCTTTTCAAAGTTTGATAGTCATTTATGACTCCAGCACCCCCCTGCTGCCCCCTTGCTTCTTAGCACCCCCCCAAGTAATCCCCCCCAGACAGTGGTACCACCAACTTTGGGAACCACCGCTGTACTTTTTCCTCGCAGGTGAGTTGCTCCATCCCAAAGTTTTGCTTCTCGGACTGACATTTACAACACTGGAAGCAAACTTTGAAGTTACACAGGGGTCTTCCTTAGACAGAGCTATTAAGAGCATTTTAAACAGGAATCAGAGATAAGAGGAAGTCGGTAGAACTGAGGATTCTTTAAAGCAAAGGATTCGGGGATGGGGAGGAATTAACATCATGTTAACTTAGTCTTTATTATCTTCATAATCTGACAGTGTGTGTGCAATCTGTCTGTGTACTAAGAGTGGACAATGCATTGTCAAATAAAAATAAAAGGAATTGGACATAAGGGGGTTATCGGGGTTGCATTTTGTGGGAGCTGGGAAGGGCGGCTCTTCTTGTGTGCAGATGGGGTGGTGAAGAGAGTTATCTGCTTCGGCGGGGCGCATTTGGCACCCACGCAGTTTGTGCGAAGCAGTTACCCTGTGCATTTGTGTTTGTACGTGATGCGAGATTGGCAGGGTGGATTACCCGAATCTGCATTGCGAAAGCTGGGGAGCTCAGCCCTTTGTGTGTCGGAAAGAAGGTTATCTCCTTGAGCGTCATGAATTGTGTAGGCCGACCTTGTTTGGATGGGTGTCCTTGCAAAAGACGGCAAGACGGAGGAAGAAAGAGGCAGGGAGAAGTTTTGGAAGCAGCCGGGGATGACGGCAACACGGGGGACGGGAAGACCAGTTTTTTCACCTTGCATGGCGCATTAGGGTTGGAAGATTAGGAGAGGTCTGAGGAAGAATGTTCTGCCTCCACAGTTGGAGGCAGCAATGCTTCTGAATGTCAGTTGCTGGAAGCCTCAGGAGCGGAGAGTGCTTTTGTGCTCAAATCCTGCTTCCTTGTTTTTTCACAACAGCATCTGGTTGGCCACTGTGAGAACAGGCTTGATGAGTTGGGCTTGATGAGCCATTGACCTGATCCAACAGGCTCTTTTTATGCTTTGATAGAATGCTGTGGGTTTCCCAGGCATGTTATAGGTTAAAGCCCTGCTGGAAATAAAAACATGAGCAAGAAACTTTGCAACAGAACATCACAGATTTGCTCAATTTGTCATATACAGTATATATTTTTTATTAAATTTTCTGTTTTACAATTTAAAATACTATTATTATTATTATTATTATTATTATTATTATTATTATTATTATTATTATTTATTGCTTATGCCCTGCCCATCCGACTGGGTTTCCCCAGCTACTCTGGGCGACTTCCAACAAGAGATTAAAAATACATTAAAACATCAGTCATTAAAAACTTCCCTAAACATGGCTGCCTTCAGATGTCTTCCACCCAAAGTTCACTCAACAGTTTCATTGCACTTTTCCATACAGTTTCACAAATCTCCTTTCATAATACATGCTTTTTTACATCCTTAAGATATCAATGACTTCCCTTCTCCACTTTCCATGGTTCATTTTACATATCATAAATCCCTGCATATTTTACAAAAACTATACCATTCCGTATTCCATTATTGCATCCATCAAAACTTATTTACACTGTTAAATTTATCATAGAATCATAGAGTTGGAATAGACCACAAGGGCCATCGAGTCCAACCCCCTGCCAAGCAGGAAACACCATCAGAGCACTCCTGACATATGGTTGTCAAGCCTCTGCTTAAAGACCTCCAAAGAAGGAGACTCCACCACACTCCTTGGCAGCAAATTCCACTGTCGAACAGCTCTTACTGTCAGGAAGTTCCTCCTAATGTTTAGGTGGAATCTTCTTTCCTGCAGTTTGGATCCATTGCTCCGTGTCCGCTTCTCTGGAGCAGCAGAAAACAACCTTTCTCCCACCTCTATGTGACATCCTTTTATATATTTGAACATGGCTATCATATCACCCCTTAATGCTGCCAGCATTTTCAGCTGTATACCATTCTTTCCCATATATTCAATTAACGTTTTCCAATCTTCTTTAAACTTATGTTCTTCTTTTATTCTGTATGTTGAGCCTGCAAGTTGTGCATATTCTGCCAACTCAAGTTGCCACTCTTCTTTGGTTGGGACCTCACTCGCTTTCCATTTGTTCATTTTGAACTTGTTGGCATCCATCTGTCTCGAGAGACAATGGAGTGCACCTCTGGGGGTGACGTCAAACCGAGGGAGCAACACAGCACCTGCTGTGGCTGAAGAGGCCAGTAGCTTGCAACTGCTGCCTCCTATGTTGCTTTTGCAGCATTAGCAGCCCCAAAGTGACCTCTTGGGAGTGCAAGACTGGACAGTGTGTGTGGAGGTCCTGGGCTGCCCAGATGACAAGACCCTCTCCCTCTCGCTGGTGTGGTCCAAAGGAAAGCAGAGCAAGACGTTTGGCGCAAGCTTGGCTTCAGGATTTTCTGGAAAGAGGGAGACAAGGCACCATCCAACTGCCTTAGGGACTTCACTCTGGAGTTTTAGGATCAGAGTTTTCCTTCTCCTAGATGTCTTCCCCGATGGACAAGCCCCACCTGCCCCTCACTTCCCTCAACAGCAAATGCAAAAACCACCTTCTTGACGGCTGAACCCACTATTGGTCTCATCCGCACAGTCCACCAAAGCCTGTCTTCACATGTAGGGGGACTGCATCAATTTTGTTACATTGATTCAACTATCTAGTTTTACTGTTTTGAATTATATTGTGCTATTAACTTCTTTAGTGGGTCATGCAAACCACTATTCTGAACAATGCTGTTCACAGGTCCTTATATGATCAGTGAAAATAGTTGGTCCTGGCAAGTATTAACCGCTTTCAATCTTAACCTGATAACTGCTATTTGTCCAGATTTTAATTTGTCTGAATTAATTTTAAGATGCATTTCAATTAATTGATGCCTGTTTTTATGTATACTGTGTTATTTATATGATATTAGGTCTAAACCACAGAGCCTAGGGCTTGCTGATCAGAAGGTTGGCAGTTCGAATCCCCGCAACGGGTTGAGCTCCCATTGCTCGGTCCCTGCTCCTGCCAACCTAGCAGTTCGAAAGCACGTCAAAGTGCAAGTAGATAGGTAAATGGCATTTCCGTGCGCTGCTCTGGTTCACCAGAAGTGGCTTAGTCATGCTGGCCACATGACCCGGAAGCTGTACGCTGACTCCCTTGGCCAATATAGCGAGATGAGCACCGCAACCCCAGAGTCGGCCACGACTGGACCTAATGGCCAGGGGTCCCTTTACCTTTTACCTAGCTGCTCCGAGCCCAGCTCTGGCCGGGGAGGGTGGTGTACAAATAAAATGTATTATTATTATTTATTATTTTTATAGGGTGGGGGACTGTGTCAACCACAGCAAACTATGGCAAGTTCTTAAAGAAATGGGAGTGCCTGATCACCTCATCTGTCTCCTGAGAAATCTCTATGTGGGACAAGAAGCTACAGTTAGAACTGGATATGGAACAACTGATTGGTTCAAAATTGGGAAAGGAGTACGACAAGGCTGTATTTTGTCTCCCTGCTTATTTAATTTATATGCAGAATACATCATGCGAAAGGCTGGGCTGGATGAATCCCAAGCTGGAATTAAGATTTCCGGAAGAAATATCAACAACCTCAGATATGCAGATGACACAACCTTGATGGCAGAAAGTGAGGAGGAATTAAATAACCTTTTAATGAGGGTGAAAGAGGAGAGCGCAAAATATGGTCTGAAGCTCAACATCAAAAAAACGAAGATCATGGCCACTGGTCCCATCACCTCCTGGCAAATAGAAGGGGAAGAAATGGAGGCAGTGAGAGATTTTACTTTCTTGGGCTCCATGATCACTGCAGATGGTGACAGCAGCCACGAAATTAAAAGGCGCCTGCTTCTTGGGAGAAGGGCAATGACAGGCCTAGACAGCATCTTGAGAAGTAGAGACGTCACCTTGCCAACAAAGGTCCGTATAGTTAAAGCCATGGTTTTCCCAGTAGTGATGTATGGAAGTGAGAGCTGGACCATAAAGAAGGCTGATCGCCGAAGAATTGATGCTTTTGAATTATGGTGCTGGAGAAGACTCTTGAGAGTCCCATGGACTGCAAGAAGATCAAACCTCTCCATTCTGAAGGAAATCAGCCCTGAGTGCTCACTGGAAGGACAGATCCTGAAGCTGAGGCTCCAGTACTTTGGCCACCTCATGAGAAGAGAAGACTCCCTGGAAAAGACCCTGATGTTGGGAAAGATGGAGGGCACAAGGAGAAGGGGACGACAGAGGACGAGATGGTTGGATAGTGTTTTCGAGGTTACCAGCATGAGTTTGACCAAACGGCGGGAGGTAGTGGAGGACAGAGGTGCCTGGCGTGCTCTGGTCCATGGGGTCACGAAGAGTCGGACACGACTAAACGACTCAACAACAACAATCTGTCTTGGATTCCCAGACTGCTGCCAACCATTCGCACAAACAGTTATTTGATGAGATAGTACTCATGACTTCAGTCTAATGGTGCAGAGCAGATTACCTTGTGGCCCTTGACTGTGATTTCTCCTTCCTTGGAGGTTTTTAAGCAGAGGTTGGATGGCCACCTGTCATGGATGCTTTAATTGAGATTCGTGCATTGCAGGGCATTGGACTAGATGAGGCTCAGAGTCCCTCCAACTCTCTGATTGTATGGTTCTATTATTCTCTTGCAAACACACACATTCTCAGCCAGTATCCCCAAATATCAGCATCCTGTTGGGTTTTGTGATGTTAATTGAAGCCCATGCCGTTCCTCCTTCTGTTATTATTATGGCAATAGCTTAATTATATGCAAATAGGAGCAGCAGGGAAGTTCCCGTAGAGATAGAAATTACAGACTCACAAACAGAGAGACATAGAGCCTGAACTTCAGGTGTTACATTGCAAAGCATCGTTGCCCATTAACCTCTACCAGTGCCAAGTAGTGTTGCTTGGCACATTACCAGCCCTGTGTTGAAAGTCCTGTATGCTTTTTGCATGAGAAAATGGGATGGAAAACCAGCTCACTGGAGGGCCCAGTGAGGTCTGTTATGGGTAGCATGCCACTTTGGGAGATCTGGGCATGGAAGATGGCATAGAGATGTCGCAGGCATGAAACAAATGTACCAAATCAAAAATGCAAGCAAGACGAGAGACAAAATGGAGCAGGCCTGCTTACCAGGACTGGGAGCAATGGGTGGAAATTGCCGGGAAATATGTTTGGGTGAAACATGAAGGTAAAGGTAAAGGGACCCCTGACCATTAGGTCCAGTCATGGCCGTCTCTGGGGTTGCGGCGCTCATCTCGCTTTACTGGCCGAGGGAGCCAACGTACAGCTTCCGGGTCACGTGGCAAGTATGACTAAGCTGCTTCTGGCAAACCAGAGCAGCGCATGGAAACACAGTTTACCTTCCTGCCAGAGCGGTACCTATTTATCTACTTGCACTTTGATGTGCTTTCGAACTGCTAGGTTGGCAGGAGCAGGGACCGAGCAATGGGAGCTCACCCCGTCGTGGGGATTTGAACCGCGAAACATGAAGAGAAACCTCCAAATGGGAAGAACTGTTCACCTGTGGAAGAGCCTGCCTCAGGAGGTGGCTGGATTCTCCTTTGCTTGGAGGTCTTTAAGCAGACGCTGTATAGTTGGGTGTCTGGGATGCTAGAGTTCCACCCTGTACTTCAAATGGGGTGATGAATGAGGAAAAGGAGGTTGGATGAGAAAATGAGGGTCAGGCAGGAGACGGGTTTCATCACCTCCTAAAATTAGAGAGCTCCTCCAAATCATGATCCCTAATCTCCCTTATCGATCCCAATGGAATGACACATTACCCAGCTGCCCCTCCATTTTCTTGCTTCCGTGATCACAGGAAGATGAATGATACAGGTGTCAAACAACTCTGTCATCTTCAGCCACAACGGCATCTTGAACATCATTTCAACAGCCCAGCAGGCAACTTCATGTCAGTCCAACAGAACGGCACGTCAGGAGCATCCGAGGTGTCACAATCCCAGAATGCCGTTGGCTGGCAGGTCAGGAGTGTGAATCAGACGGTGCAACGGCCTGCGATTGAGACGAGCTTTTGATTGATGCAATTATGCAGATGAAGGAGCTGAGCTAACAATCCTACAGTTAAAGGTGGATCAAGCATCTCCGTGATTCCAGGCTGCTTGGATCTGCTCTGCTGTCCCCAGGAGAACTCAGAGGAACGTGTGACGTGAGTCCAGGTCTGTGGGTGAAAGGTTGCCTCTACTGTATTCATGTGACAGGTGGTGAAATCTCATGTTTAGAGCAAATGACTCAACCTGCTATCAGCAAAAAAAATCTGTAAATATATGCTGAGTGTACTGTATGTCAGAGCAGCAAGAGTCAGATTTGGGTGTCATAATCCTTTGCATCTTAAGTTTTTATTCCACTCTACGTACAGCAACCAATACTGTGCAACTCTCCCGTAAATTTGGCTGCTATTGGGCTGCATCCAAGGTTTGTCATGCTTAGAGTAGACCCATTGAAAGTAGGGCATGACTCATTTCAATGCATTAATTTCAGTTGATCTACTTTGAGTCATATGAAGGCTGGATACAGACCTATTTTTCTAGAAAATTGTTGCCAGAACGCACCACATGAACACCTCCCTTGTTCTCTTAGAAGGGCATCTTAGAGGTGCCGGAACTGAGTTTCAGCAAGTTCTGGCTGAAATTAAACCCTGGCTGGATGCAACTCATTGGTATCATCTCAGGAATGTTCAGAGAAGACCAAGCATGGTCTCACTTCCATATGTGTTTTGTGCAAGGAAACCAGGAAGAATGCACAATAAACAGGTTATCTGGAGGAGCCCTCATTTTGGATATGGGGTGAAGTCTGTCTCCCCAACCCCAGAGATGGGGATCTCCCCGAGCTAGTTAGTCTCTTTCCCTCAAGAAGGTCAGAAATGCTCAAGTAAGACCAGACTTTCTGTTTATCAAGCCAAGGTGCTCAGAGCAAACAAAACACAATCTGGCTAGCAATTCGTGATAAGAGGCATCCTTTGTTCCATCCATTCCATGTTATCCTTGGGGCAGAGAGCAGTCGGGCTTGCAAAACAGCCTCGAGGTCCTCGCATGCCCTTCCCAGGGGGATTCTACTCAGAGCTGGCCTGGGACATTTTGCAGTTTGATGCAAAACAGAAAATGACACCCCTCCCAGCCATCACCCTACAACACTTCTGGAGCCCCCCATCCCCACTGAAGACATCAGGGGAGTAAAAGGAGGAGGAAGAGGAACAGGCAGCAGTGAGCAGTGAGCATCATGCCCCTCAGAGGCAGGATCTGACACCTGAGGCAGCTGCCTCACCTCACCTCATAGTCCTGCTTCCAAGGCTGAGCTTCAAGACTAGTCTGACTTACTACAAATCACTATGCTGACTTAAATAAATGTATTTTGGTGCACAGGGCAGGAACGACCGATCTATACATCATGTTACATTGCACAACTAGGGCCAAACTAGACAAGGATGCTTTCAGATTGTCATCATTTTATGGGTGAGATTTGGCCGCATTCTGGCAAATTCAGACTTGTTATGTACTGAGCCGAATCCTAGAACAATAGGGTCCAGAATGCAGCAGTCTGATTGGTCCGCAGGAGCCATCCAATCCAGCTCCAGGTGGAAGTGAATCAGCGACCTAATTGGCCTGCAGGAGTAGCCAATAAGGCTCCTGGATGAAGTGACTCAGCAACCTGATTGGCCTATAGGAGCAGCCCGGAATTAGCCAAACACACCCATTGTGTAAATAATGTATATATTGTTAGAAATTTTGGGGAAAGTTTCATTCATTGCTACTACGAGCTGAATAAAAAGCATAAAATTCACACTCAGCTCTGAGTATATTTCAAGACTCATTAAACAACCAGTGTTGGTCCTTTCCAGACTGTCATCTTCTTGCACAATATTTGCAGGGAAGCTATAAGTGGCCAAAGGGACGCGGGTGGCACTGTGGGTTAAACCACAGAGCCTAGGATTTGCCGATCAGAAGGTTGGCGGTTCAAATCCCCGCGACGGGGTGAGCTTCCGTTGCTCGGTCCCTGCTCCTGCCAACCTAGCAGTTCATAAGCATGTGAAAGTGCAAGTAGATAAATAGGTACCACTCCAGCGGGAAGGTAAATGGTGTTTCCGTGCGCTGCTCTGGTTCGCCAGAAGCGGTTTAGTCATGCTGGCCACATGACCCGGAAGCTGTACACCGGCTCCCTCGGCCAATAAAGCGAGATGAGCGCCGCAACCCCAGAGTTGGTCACAACTAGACCTAATGGTCAGGGGTCCCTTTACCTTTACCTAATAAGTGGCCAGGTGTTTAAGCGAGCATTCGTTCTGATTTGTTTGCAGGGTAGTTACACAATGTAGTCTCCAGAAGTTGTTGTTCTACATTTTCCATTTGAATTTCCCCATTACCACAAAAACTCTGGCTTTCCCCCTCTTTTGCAAATGGGTTTGATGCACAAGAGCACAAAGCTGTTTCAACTGCGCAATCCAAATTTGCCCTTGTGCACTGACTCCCACCTGCAAAACTGTACGAGTCTGGAAGTGCCCGTGCTCCCGCAAATTTTGTGCAAACGTATGCACAATAAGCAGTCTGTCTGCAAGCAACAGCAGTAGGTCTGTCACGCGATGGATCCCTTATACATCTATAGAGACACAGTCACGGGTTTCCTGCCATCTTGTCTGGTTGAGCAATACAGGTGGAGCTGTAACGTAAAAAAGTTCCTCATTGCCAGAATGTCAGAGGAGTCAATTAAGGAGCTGAGGAAGCAGCCCCAGAGGCATTCAGCGCAAACAAGCAAGCATTATGCTTCTTTACTTGGACTGAGCAGGAAGTTTCTGCCAATCAGTGTCAACAAGACTGAGCTCGATGGGGCAATGGGCTGACTCAGTAGAAGGCACTGGGTAGAATGTCCCTTAGGCCTGCAAGGGGCTGTGCCACCATACATTTCACATCAACACAGCCATTTTGTCCTATTTATTTATATTTACTGTATTTACTGTATTTACTTTATTTATTTATTATAATAATATAATATAATATAATATAATATAATATAATATAATATAATATAATAT
>JAXCMG010000039.1:3271688-3293612 GCA_034642415.1 Podarcis siculus | reverse complement strand
TTCTTTGAGGAAAAATCTGCGTGTAATGGAGCGAAATTTACGGTAATCCAGAATGCGACAGCTAGACTGGTGAATGGGAGCAGCCGCCGAGACCACGTAACACCGGTCTTGAAAGACTTTCATTGGCTCCCAGTACGTTTCCTTTCCAAGACAAACCCTGGTTAACCCTAGTGATCCTCTCCGACTCCCTGACTGAAAACCAAAAGGCAGCATCCCAGTTGGTCCTTAGCTGTGGAGGCCTGAAGATGTTTCGGTGCAGTCAGCATCCCTTAGGACGTGTACGTGTGCAAGACGGCTCAGATGCACCTGACCCAGATGGAGAGAGCATGACGAGTCACAGACTCTTCCCATTGGCATCACTGAGCCTCTGGAGGATGAACGCTCCCCCACAGGCAGCTCCACCCTTGATCTTCCTCATTTCATGCTCCTTTGCCATGCGCCTTTGTGCATTCCATGCAATGCCCATTTCTCGCGCATTCTCCCAGTTTGACTTTGCAGAAAGTAAGGGCGCACACTTCTGAGGACAGGTGGGTGGGACTCCCAAGAATGCCCCCACCGCTGATCTTAGCACCCCGGAAGGTTGGTAGAGATGCAGGAGGCATTCAGATAGAAAGAGGCTGTGGGACGCAATCTATTGGTGCAGTCAAATGCAACATTCCTTAATTTCCTAGCATGGGCACAGGCAGGGGGATACCCAGTCAGTGTAACTTCCACTGATCTTGAGCTTCCTCCCCCCACATGTGACCTGGGAGATGCGCCCGGCTTTGGCTGACTCCATAAAATAGCCAAATCACGCAGCCATTTTCTCAGTCTAGCTTTTGTCTCTCTCTCACCTTATTTTCTCTTTTGCTGGCATGCTGCTCTCCTGCAGCCATTTTGTTACCTTAATGTAAATTTTGCTGTCTGCTGGCCTTCAGCCAGCAGCGCATGAGTTCTGTCTCCTAATAATAATAATAATAATAATAATAAATTGTATTTATACCCCGCCCTCCGCGGCCGAGACCAGGCTCAGGGCGGCTAACACCAAATATATAATACATTAAAAACACAAAATCAAACGATTACTTTAAAACATAATTCAAATCACATTTAAAATCAAAATAAAATTAAGTGGGAAACCCACAAATCATAACCGCAGGGGTAAGGAATTAAAAGTGAGATGAACTCACTGTTTCTTTGTGTAACTACCAAGTCAAGCCTGCCTTTCAGGGATCAAATCGTGAACTGAAATGTGAGTAAACTTTTTGTTACTTTACTCGGAAAGACTCTTGTGTCTTTATTCTTTTAGGAGGGATCAAACGGGACGCCAGGAATGATCTTAACTAAGAGATTCAAACGAATCTGCAAACTATTTTCCAGCTATATTGAATGGAATCCGCTCTGCTACATCGCTTACTAGCGTGAGTGAAGGAAGGATAATACTTATTCGGTATATCCTTTCCTACTGTCCTTAACATTCCCACAGAGAGAGGCCGAACTGAAGAGCTGGGTTATGAGAGCCACACTCTGCATAACTGTCCTGACCCAAATCTCCCCAGAGTCGGAGAACTGCAGAAAGTGACTCAGAAGGAAACGGGGAGATGCTGTAGGGAGGTAAAGGAGTGCACCAGCCTCTCAGAAGAAGACCTTGCCTTGCCTTGATGTTCCTCAGCCCATGCCTGCGGGGATCCAGGTCTGACTCAGCACTGTGGGCCCTGGAGTTGCCTCACTGGATGACTCCCACATGCAGCCTTCCCTTGCAGAGTTTAGCTTAGGTAAAACACCTGCACGCCCTCAGAAGACATTTGGGGTGGAGGAATACAAATCATAGTCATATAAACTGGGGAAGTCACCATGGGCTTATCCACTTCAGCCCTAGAGAAAAGTAACAATATTCTGCATTCTGCCCACTAAACCAAGTGGCGGGGAGTTCCCAGGGCAGCACTACAGAGTTAGCAGAGGAGCTAGTGTGGTGCAGTGGTTAGCAGGAGGTTGGACGAGGGCCAGTGAGACTCTCACTCAGATCTCCTCTCCTCTCTGGGTGGCCTTCGGCCCTTCGCCAACTCTCAGGCTATCTTCCCTCAGAAGACTCAAAGGGGAGGGGAGAGGCAGAGGCATTTCCCAGAATTCCTTGGGTTAAGGGTGGGATATGCAATAAGGAAGGGGAAAATAAAAATATAAATGAAGCCAACGAAAAAGCTAAGAAGCTAAGGAAAGCCTCAGACCGAAAACCTCAACTACTTAGAATCACAGAATGATAGCGTTGGAAGGGACCCCAAAGATCATCTATTTTTTAATATATAAAAATGATATTTATTGGTTTGACATATAATGACATTACGTAAGATCTTACCCCCCTGTTTTATCTCTTTGGCTCAAATGAGCCTAAGAACGTCCCTCCCTCCATCCCTTCTGATGGTTTACAACTTTGCATCTTTACATTTTGCTTCGTTTCCTATCCTTGTTATATCATTACCGAAAATATTATATTACTCAACCTGAATAGGCAGCAATTTCCCCTTACAGGTCTTCAGATAACCCTGCTAAGGATGTTAATTGCTTACAGTTGTCTTTCAAATTAATATAAATTTGTTCCAGTCCTTTTGGACTGTTTGATCTCGCTGGTTCCAGATTCTTCCTGCCAGTTTCGCCAGTTCTGCAAAGTCCATCATTTTCATCTGCCACTGTTGGCAGTAGCTCCTGTTGGTAGGTCCTGTTGTTTCCATCTTTGGGCTAACAAAATTTTTGCCGCAATTGTTGCATAGAAGAACAATTTTTTATCTTGCCTCAGTATCTCTCTACCCTCTATACCTAATTAAGAAAAGCTTCTGTTTTTTTTTAACAAAGGTGTTTTTAAACATTTTCTTTAACTCATCATATATCGTTTCCCAGAAAGCTTTTACCTCTTTACATGACCAGAGACCCCAACAATCATCTAGTCCAACCCCCTGCAATGCAGGAATATTCAGCTGTTCCTCTGTCCCCCTCAGCGGATGACGATGCCCCTGAGAGGGGGGGAAAGAGCATTCTGCGACCTTCCTCTTGTTTCTCAGCATGGTGACAGCAGCCATGAAATTAAAAGATGCCTGCTTTTTGGGAGAAAAGCAATGACAAACCAAGACAGCATCTTAAAAAGGAGAGACATCACCTTGCCAACAAAGGTCCTTATAGTTCAAGCTGTGGTTTTCCCAGTAGTGATGTATGGAAGTGAGAGCTGGACCATCAAGAAGGCTGATCGCCGAATAATTGATGCTTTTGAATTATGGTGCTGGAGGAGACTCTGGAGAGTCCCATGGACTGCAAGAAGATCAAACCGATGCATTCTGAAGGAAATCAGCCCTGAGTGCTCCCTGGAAGGACAGATCCTGAAGCTGAGGCTCCAATACTTTGGCCATCTCATGAGAAGAGAAGACTCCCTGGAAAGGACCCTGATGTTGGGAAAGATGGAGGGCGCAAGGAGAAGGGGACGACAGAGGGCGAGATGGTGGGACAGTGTTCTCGAAGCTACCAGCATGAGTTTGACCAAACTGCAGGAGGCAGTGGAAGATAGAGGTGCCTGCCCTGCTCTGGTCCAGGCGGTGACGAAGAGTCGGACACGATAAACGACTAAACAACAACAACAAAACTGTTATGTACTGAGTTGAATAGGATCCAAAAGGCAGCAGTCTGATTGGTACTAGAACAATAGGAATCAGAATGCAGCAGTCTGATTGGCCCTAGAACAATAGGATTCAGAATGCTGCAGTCTGATTGGTCCACAGGAGCCACCCAATCCAGCTCCAGGTGGAAGTAAATCCGCAACCTGATTGGTCCACAGGTGAATCCCAGAATTAGCCAATCACATGGAGCCCATTGTGTAAATAATGTCTATAAAGCAGACATTCTGGGGGAACTTCCATTCCTCCTCACCACTGTGAGCTGAATAAAGAGCATGAAATCCACTCTCGACTCCGAGTATATTTCATAAACATTCCTGTTGGCACTCTCTGTCTCGGTTCACTATTAAAAGGATGGGTGTTGCTGAGAGAAAGCAGCTTGCAATTTTGAGATTCGAGCTGTAGGGCTCAAACTTCATCACGCAGCATCTTTTTCATTATCTTCAGCTCCCTTATTCCTGGGAGATGCAGGCTTTGCCCACCCCCTCCCTCGAAATCCTCCAGAGACGCAAGGCACCCCTCCCTTGGCACAGTTTCCCCCAAGTTGGCTGTTACGAACTTTCCCTCAACGTTTAACTGCAACCTGCCTTCCTGTAGTTTCAAATCCATCCTGCGGTTTAACTCAAAGGACTCGCTTTTCAAAACGCAAGTGATTATTTTTTTTAATGAGGACAGTGAGGTGCGACTTGAATTAATAAATAAATTAAAAGAAAGAAAGAACACACGTTTAAAGAAGACGGGAAAATGTTTACTGAATATATGGGTGAAAATTCTGCATATTTTAAAATGCTGGTACCATTAAGATAAATTCAACAGTGTAAATAAGTTTTGATGGATGTAACAATGGAATACTGAATGGTTTGGTTCATGTAAAGTATTTTTTAAATAATATTTCTTAATTGATTTCCCACATTTTTAACATCCTCACAATATTCATGTAAAATACGCAGGGATGTTTGGTATGCAAAATGAACCACGGAAAGAGAAGAAGGGAAGGGATTTAAGGTTACCTAAATGAATATTTTGAATTGTCAATTATAAAAAGATTAATAAAAATTATATTAAAAATAAGTAAATAAATAAATAGTTTAATAGAAGTTTGGAAAACATGGCTGTGTGATGAAATGTCTCTTGCCACACAAACTAAGAATATATGATTCATAGTAAAATTGACACGAGAGAGAGAAAGAACGAACCTGGAAAACCTTTGCTCCTGCAAAACACACCTGACATTATAGCATGATTAATGCAAGATGGCAGATATTGTACCGCCTTTCCTAGGGATCTCAGATAACTTGGGCTTCCTGCTTTGCAATGTGCTTGGAATAGATGAACTCTGGGGTCCCTTCCAAGTCTACAGTTCTCTTCCCTTCTCTGGAGATTTTATCCAGTCACGTTCAAGACATGACTGGTTCGGGGAGCAAAAAGAAACCTTGAGCCCGGACTACAATAGTCCCTACTAACTAGGCGCAGCCCCTATTTTTCCTATCTGATAGATCGCTGTCTCTGTTTCACCATAGTGTTTTGAGTTTGTGGGTGACAGACATCTATAATCCTAGCAAATGTTAAAAGCTAATCAAGCCAGGTTGGCTTCCTGGATGTGGTAACCACCTGGGTGATGGGCCATTAAGAGAACAAAGGAAAGGGGGCTCTTTGCCAGAAGAAAAATAGGTGGGGCCCCTCCTCCAGCTCTTAGATAGACAGAAGGACAACGCTTGAGTTTACAGAGCCGAGTTGGCTGTGATGTGACCTAGAGGAAAAAATTGCAAGCTGGAAAGGCAGGGGGAAAGCCTGGTTTCTTCTTGAATCGAAGGCTGTGGCTATGGGAGAAAAATGACCCTCTTGGGGTGGTGAACCCCTCCATTGTAGAGTCAGGTTGTATATACAGTGGATGCTTGGGTTGCGAACGTGAACTGTGCGGGATGCACGTTCGCAACCCACAGCGGCGCGTCTGCGCATGCACGGGTTGCGATTCAGTGCTTCTGCGCATGCACGACCACCGAAACCCGGAAGTAACCCATTCTGGTACTTCCGGGTTTTGGCAGTCCGTAACCCGAAAAAATGCAACCTGAAGCATCTATAACCCGAGGTATGACTGTATATGCTATATGGTAATTTATGGACCTAATAGGTATCTAAAGCCATTTGCACATAACAAAATATGTACAGTGGTACTTCGGGTTGCAGATGCTTCGGGTTACAAACTCCACTAACCACTTTGGTTGCTCCAGGTTAAGAACTTTGCCCCAGGATAAGAACGAAAATCGTGCACCAGCAGCTCAGCAGCAGCAGGAGGCCCCATTAGTGAAAGCACGCCTCAGGTTAAGAACCGTTTCAGGTTCAGAACGGACCTCTGGAACGAATTAAGTTCTTAACCCGAGGTACCACTGTATGTGTAAATAATTCTATGAAATAAACCATATATCATAAAGACACCACAGTCTCCGCTGTGCCTCATTCTCAAAAGGGAAACCTGAGCAACCAGCAACCCTGAAATATCGCACTGCTCAGAGATTCGGCTGATGTGTAACAATATCTTCAAATAGTAAACCAAAGTTCTCCAAGTGGCAGTCCATGTGTTGCCAAAATGGAACCACTCACATACAAAAAGGAGGTACCAGAACACTCTGGGGAATTCCAAGTTTTGTAAAATTAACAGTCTCGGGTTAACCTTTGAGTGGTGGGCAAAAACATCCTTAGGAAGCCATCTCCAAAGGTGCAGATGGGCGTCTGAACATTGGAGGGGAAAATGGAAAACTAGGAGCAGGAATTGAGTGTCTTGAACAGGAGTGCAACCTTTCCTTGAAGTTCCCCTATTTTTGAACCCTGGGGAGCTGCCATTAGTCACCGCAGGCAATACAGAGCTACACAGACCAACGACCTGACTCTGTTCCTGCGTGCTCTTCAAAGGGACGTCACCTGTGCAAAATGACCTCTCTCATCTCGTCCGCTCACTACCCAAAGAGGCAGAGGCAGATTACTGCTGGCTATACCGAGGGAGATCAGTTTCACGCTGAATTTGATAATTCACCAAATGCTCATTATATAACCCCACCCCCACCCCACCCCCGGTGATTACCTAATCGGGATTGCGCAATCCGTTACATAAGGCGCAGGTCACAGCCCATCCTCGTGGCTGTTGGAGCCATTATGCAAAGCGTGGAAATAATTTGAAAGAGGACACCTCAGCCAGGGGGGAAGAAATGCTTTAGGAAAGGTGATTGCTGCAGGCAGGTGCTGCCTCTCTCTGCCCTCGCCACCCCAGAATACTCATCAGGCACAGAGGAAACCACGGTTGCCCTTTGCTCCGAGTTTCGAGGGCAAGATGAAGAAGATGGTGCAGATGGAAGCTCTGTGGTTAGCTCACTGGCTGAGCATCAGTATCCAGAATGCACCTGATTCAATCCCTGCCATCTCCAGGTGCTCAAAACCGGGCGTGAAGAAGAAGAAGGAGTTTGGATTTGATATCCTGCTTTATCACTACCCTAAGGAGTCTCAAAGCAGCTCACATTCTCCTTTCCCTTCCTCTCCCACAACAAACACTCTGTGAGGTGAGTGGGGCTGAGAGACTTCAGAGAAGTGTGACTGGCCCAAGGTCACCCAGCAGCTGCAGGTGGAGGAGCAGAGACGCGAACCCGGTTCCCCAGATTACGAGTCCACCGCTCTTAACCACTACACCACACTGGCAACAACTATTCCCAAGAAACCAGTGCACAAGGTATACACAACATGTGACAACCTTGAAGTTCCTTTATTCCGCTTCCCAAGTCAGGCCTGGTTCCACTGACGTCACATTGCAGCCTTTGCTTATTTTTAAAGCGTTTATAAAATCACTTCATATTTAAGCATCTATAAGCAGTGAGCAGTGGGACGCGGGTGGCGCTGTGGGTTAAACCACAGAGCCTAGGACTTGCCGATCAGAAGGTCGGCGGTTCGAATCCCCGTGACAGGGTGAGCTCCCGTTGCTCAGTCCCTGCTCCTGCCAACCTAGCAGTTCGAAAGCACGTCAAAGTGCAAGTAGATAAATAGGTACCACTCTGGCAGGAAGGTAAACGGCATTTCCGTGCGCTGCTCTGGTTCGCCAGAAGCGGCTTAGTCCTACTGGCCACATGACCTGGAAGCTGTACGCCGGCTCCCTCAGCCAGTAAAGCGAGATGAGCGCCGCAACCCAAGAGTCGGCCACGACTGGACCTAATGGTCTGGGGTCCCTTTACCTTTAAGCAGTGAGCGACACAAAAAGCGAGCAATATTATTAAAAGAAACATGCAGCTGAACACTAGTATAAATGCACAGAAAAACAAACAAAAGCAGGAATTCAGGGAATTTGAACAAAGGGGGAAAATTCGAACAATACAAAAGGCACTCTTATTTTGATGCTTCTTTAGGCCATTTTAACTACAGGCCCAACTGCAGGTTTTTTCATCGTCGTTGCTTACTGGTTGTTTTTCATAGTATTTTCTTCACTCTGCTGAGTGTTTCATAATAGCAAAGCAGTTTACAAGTGCTGTTAATGAAGCAAATAAGTGTGTGAAATAGATCGTACACATAATCCATGTAGAAGGAATTGTAAAGACAGGTTTATTCCTGGGCTCTCATGCAAGAAGAATGAACCATGCGGCTAGACCTGAATGTGCAACGTATTCATGCAAGCCTTGTACTTTTCCTAAATAATTTAATACCGAGAGAAAGCCCTATATAAGAGGGGAATTGTGACTTCCCTTCTTAGCTGGCTGGCTGCATCCATAGCCAGGTGCCTTTAGGAAAAGAGTGGAGAAATTTATGGACCTATTCATTAATCTGTGCAGAAGCAATGGCACTGACACATTTTTCAATGCAGTTCTCCATTCAAATAACGTGTACAAAAATCTACATACTATGTCTAAAAATTCATGAAAATAGCATAGGGAAATGCATTATGTTAGGGAGAACGGCTTTGCAGAAATGTGTATATGAGGTGAAATTGCACAGACACCTGTGTACCTCAGGAGAACTTTGCACTAAAATGTGAATGAATTTTCAGGATGGTTTTTTTAAAAAAATGCAAACTGATGTAGAAATGTGAAGAAGTGAAATTAAGGTTGGAAAAATTAGAAACTGAGAGAAACTGAATTTGACATTGTTATGTACTGAGCTGAATAGGATCCAAATTAAAGCAGTCTGATTGGTCCTAGAACAATAGGATCCAGAATGCAGCAGTCTGATTGGTCCACAGGAGCCACCCAATCCAACTCCAGTTGGAAGTGAATCCGCAACCTGATTGGCCTACAGGAGAATCTTGGAACTAGCCAATCACGTGGGGCCCGTTGTGTAAATAATGTATATAAAGCAGGCATTTCGGGGGAACTTTCATTCCTCACTACTGTGAGCTGAATAAAGAGCATGAAATCCACACTCGACTCTGAATATATTTCAGACATAATCAACCATTCCTTTCTGGAAGTGATCTACCTTGACTGTGGCTATATATTATTTAAAGAATTTCTAATTTGAAGCTTTCGGCCAGTGCGATGGCAGAGGCAGGCACATCAAATTGCTTTCTGAAGTTGCGCCCCCACCTATCCACCCTGCGCTCAGTACCCAGACTAAACTCCTCCAAACTCCCATTTTTGTGTTTGTGGATTAACCCCGACAGCTGTTCAGAATTAGGAAAGGGCAGCAGCAACAGTTGTCTAGAGCTGGGATTCCTCTGCTGGCAAGATAAAATACATACCTCTGCAAATAACAGCTTTTATATTTAATTTGCTGCGCTTAACTTTAAACTATTTATTGTTATCTAAACTATTCTAACAATTTGTTGCAAGAAGACACATGAAGACACCCTTTATACTTACTTTTAAATCCTATGCATGTCTGCATAATTCTTCCTGAGTCCAGTAGGGCAGTAATTTGCAATAAATTACCTTGGCCCCGGTTGAGAATGGAGCATCCTTAAGCCTAGGGTTTTTTTAATGGGCTGAACCATGCTTAACACTGTTTAAATGTGATCTGTGTGCAAGGGGGTGCCATCTTTGCCAAACACCCTGTGCTTTCTTTCTCTCTCTCTCTCTTTTAAAAAACA
Organism: Podarcis siculus; assembly: GCA_034642415.1. NCBI lineage: Eukaryota > Metazoa > Chordata > Lepidosauria > Squamata > Lacertidae > Podarcis > Podarcis siculus. The sequence goes on along the minus strand of JAXCMG010000039.1, from coordinate 3,283,919 downwards.
TTTTTATTAGGAATTTCAACAAGACATTTTATCAAAAAAACATATCATCATTTACCCCCCCTCCCCCCCCTAAAAAAACCCACCCACCCCCAGGACTTCCCTTAGCTCCTCTCTCTGGTTTATCAACAAAAGTTATTCTCTGCATGTTATAAAATTGTATAGATCCTTAATTTATCTAACTAGCTATTATCAATAAAAAGTTTGTGAGTGTTTATTTAAAACCTGCCAAGGAGTCCAGTTCATTTTGTTGCTTCTTTAGGTACTTGGTAAAGGGTTCCCATTCATCTTTAAAGTCACAGTTATCCTTGTCCCGTAGTTTGTGTGTCAATTTTGCCAATTCTGCATAATCCATCAGTTTTTCTTGCCATAGTTCTTTAGTCGGGATTTCCTCGTTCTTCCATCCTTGTGCTATTAAGACTCTTGTCGCCATTGTCGCATACGTGAAAATATTTTTTGATTTCCTTGGCAGGTCTTTCCCTACAATCCCTAACAAAAATGCTTCAGGTTTTTAAACAAATGTTAGATGGAACATTTTCTTCAATTCGTTGTATATCATTTCCCAAAACTTTTTAATTTCAGTACAATCCCACCACATATGGTAAAAAGTCACTTCCTTTTCTTTACACTTTCAACACACATTTGAATTGGTTTTGTACATTCTTCCAAGCTGCACTAGTGTTATATACCATCTATACATCATCTTCATATAATTTTCTTTCAACACCTTGTACTGTCTCACTAATGCCAAAATATTACCATTCTTTATACAAAGCCGGCAACAGTGCAACATTTTCAAAAGCAAAACTAGAAAATTGTTGTACTAAATTTGGGAGAAAGTTTGGCCAAAATTTGCCGCTCCATTGATCCACATTTTAACTTGCCTGAAGATAAACATAGTACTTAATGGCTGTTCATCTCCTCCTCCTTATTTATTTGTTTTTATTTTCTTTCATAAAAATTATATACTGCTTGAGTGTAAGGTGGGGGGGGGGCAAAACCCTCAAAGCAGTCTGCCAAAAACCACACAAAAACGATACCATTATCACTAAAATACTTGCGGCCATAATTTTCAACATGCCGAAAGTTAAAACCGCAGTAGAATAGACTGAAGCAAATGAAAACTCATACCAACTTTCTAAATGCTAATCTAAATAAGAATGTCTTCAGCAGGCGCTGGAAGGAGTACAGTGAGGGCACCTACCTGATATCAAGAGGCAGGCAGTTCCAAAGTCTCAGTGCTGCCTTAGTCTCTTTCTTTTTTTTCCCCTCCCCAAAAAAGAAACAAAACCTTCCCACCCCACCCCCAGACTGCCCTCAGCTCCTCTCTCTGATTTTTCAGCACTTGTTATTCTCTGCATGTTTTAAAATTGTAAAGATCCTTCATTTATCTATATATAAAGGTAAAGGGACCCCTGACCATTAGGTCCGGTCGTGGCCGACTCTGGGGTTGCGATGTTCATCTCGCTTTATTGGCCAAGGGAGCCGGCGTACAGCTTCCAGGTCATGTGGCCAGCATGACTAAGCCACTTCCTGCGAACCAGAGCAGCGCATGGAAACGCCGTTTACCTTCCCACCAGAGTGGTACCTATTTATGTACTTGCACTTGGATGTGCTTTCGAACTGCTAGGTTGGCAGGAGCAGGATCCGAAACGCCGACCTTCCGATCGGCAAGTCCTGGGCTCTGTGGTTTAACCCACAGCGCCACCCGTGTCCCTTTATCTATATATGTGTTACCAATTAAAAGTTTGTGAGTGTTTATTCAAAACCTGCCAAGGAGTCCGGTTCATTTTGTTATTTCTTTAAATACTGTGTGAAAGGTTCCCATTCTTATTTAAAGTCACAGTTGCCCTTCTCATGTAGTTTGTGTGTCACTTTCGCCAATTCTGCATAGTCCATCAGTTTCTCTTGCCACAGTTCTTTGGCCGGAATTTCCTCGTTCTTCCATCCTTGTGCTATTAAGACTCTTGCCGCCGTTGTCGCATACATAAAGAAGTTTTTCGGTTTCCTTGGCAGGTCTTTTCCTACAATCCCTGACAAGAATGCTTCAGGCTTTTTTGCAAATGTTAACTGGAACATTTTCTTCAACTCATTGTATATCATTTCCCAGAATTTTTTAATTTTACGCCTTAGTCTCTTTCCTGAGGATGGGGAAAAATCTAGAATTATTTGGCCCCACCTGACGTCATCTCTGGTTTCACCTCCTGTTGGTCTCCCTGACTTCCAGTTCCAATAGGCGTCAGCGATCACTGGCTTTCCATGTTTTGTTAGCCCCAAAATGGAAAACGAGCGAGGCCCCAACTAAAGAAGAATGGCAACTTAAAACTAATGGAATATGCGCAGCTTGCGGACCTAACATATAGAATAGGAGGACAAGAAGAACATACGTTTAAAGAAGATTGGGAAATGTTTATTGAATATATGGGGGGGGAATTATGTGCACTTGAAAAAGTTGGCAGCATTCAGATAAATTCAACAGTGTAAATGAGTTTTGATGGAATACTGAATGGTTTAGTTCATGTAAAATAGGCATGGATTTATGTTATGCAAAATGAACCATGGAAAGGGAAGAAGGGAAGTCACTGATATTTTAAGATTGTTTTCATGAATACTCTAAACTGTAAAACAGAAAATTTATTTTTTTATACACACACACACACACACACACACACACACACTGTTCTCTCCACAAAGGTGGATTTAAATCAGAACAACCCTGATTTAACATTGTTAAGACTCTTTTTACTTGCATCTCTGCTGTTTCATTTAATCTGCTTATTAATATTAGGCAGGTCCCATCACTGACGCCTGCTAAAAACATCTTTTGCTCTGGCAAGCCTACCCAGACATGAAATTTATTCTGCATATTTGTTTTTCAAACTGTTGATTTTATCTACATTTTAATAATCCAGTTGTTGTCTACGTGTTTTTAAAGTCTGCTGATTTTATCGGTATTCTCTGGTAAATATTTTGTAGTATTTTTTATGAAAACCACCTGGAAGGTTGTTGTTGTTTTTAACTTTAAAAGTATATAAATCTCATCAAATAAACAAATCAAATGCGTAAAACTAAATAGATTTTGAAAAAATTAATTTATATTATCATCGTTATCATTAACTGCTCAGCCACCGCCACTGAGTTACTGCTGGGGGCTGGCTGCATCCTCAGTGGAATTGCCAAATAGCATTTAGCAGTGCAGAGTAGAGCAGTGGTTAGAGCGCTGGACTCAGACCTGGGTTCAAATCCTGCCTCGGCCCTGAAGCTCACCGGATGACCTTGGGCCAGTCACTGTGAAATATAATCAGAGTCAAGAGTGGATTTCATGCTCTATATTCAGCTCATAGTGGGTGGCGCTGTGGGTTAAACCACAGAGCCTAGGACTTGCCGATCAGAAGGTCGGCTGTTCGAATCCCCATGACGGGGTGAGCTCTCGTTGCTCGGTCCCGGCTCCTGCCAACCTAGCAGTCTGAAAGCAAATCAAAATGCAAGTAGATAAATAGGTACCACTGCGGTGGGAAGATAAATGGCGTTTCTGTGCGCTGCTCTGGTTTGCCAGAAGAGGTTTAGTCATGCTGGCCACATGGCCAAGGAAGCTGTACGCCGGCTCCCTCGGCCAGTAAAGCGAGATGAGCGCCGCAACCCCAGAGTCGGCCACGACTGGACCTAATGGTCAGGGGTCACTTTACCTTTACCTTTTAGTGATGAGGAGGAATGGAATTTCCCCCAGAATGTCTGCTTTATATACATTATTTACACAATGGGCACCACGTGATTGGCTAATTCCAGGATTCTCCTGTAGGCCAATCAGGTTGCAGATCCACTTCCACCTGGAGCTGGATTGGGTGGCTCCTGTGGACCAATCAGACTGCTGTATTCTGAATCTTATTGTTCTAGGACAAATCAGACTGCTGCCTTTTGGATCCTATTCAACTCAGTACATAACACACTGCCTCTCACAGCCTAACCTACCTAGCAGGGTTGTTGTGAGAATAAAATGAGGACTGGGGAGAACTATGTGTGCCATCTTATTTTATTTATATATATTTATATATGCCATTTTATTTATATATGTTTAGGGAAGCTTTTAATGTTTAATAGGTTATTGTATTTTAGTGTTTTGTTGGAAGCTGCCTAGAGTGGCTGGGGAAACCCAGCCAGATGGGCGGGGTATAAATAATATATTATTATTATTATTATTATTATTATTATTATTATTATTATTATTATCTTGAGCACCTTGGAGGAAAGGTGGGATATAAACAAACAAACAAACAAAGCCCCCTCCCTCCCAAAATAAGATTCTGTGACGTAGCCCTTCCCAAGAGACAGATATCTGCTACTTTCAAAGCGTTGAAAATGAGCAGCTGGCAGGCTGCAGATTCCAGAGGGGCCTCTTTCCTGCCAGCACACCCCTCCAGTAAGTAAGAACCCTGAGCTGCTGGGAGAAGCTTCAGGCTTGGCACTTACTCGTGAGTAGACCTGCCAGTGAAGGCAAGGGGAAACTCGTGGCCGATTGCTTAGTGCGGGGAGGGTGTTTCACAGCTAAGAAGCACGAATCCCCTTGCCACTACAGCGGCAAGACTGCTACTAGCTAAAAATTGGAAATCCCAAGAAATACCAACAGTAGAAGAATGGCAGATGAAGATGTTGGACTAGCTGACCTGACTGGAAGAATCCGTCACCAGAAGGAAGAGGAATATCAAGAAGATTGGAAGAAATTTAAAGATTATTTAGCCAAATTTTGTAATATAAAATGATTAGAAGTCACTTGAAAGTACCATATAGGCTTAGGACTGAATGAATTGTAAAGAAATATGGATTTAGAATATTAAGAAAAGAAAAGAAGATAGTAAATTGAAGGAGTTTGTTTTATTAGAAAGATGATTTTGGAGAGCTGTTACAAGGTGATGCAATGAAACTCAGGGGGAATTCGAGGAAGAACAAAGAAAGATAAATTGGGTTTCACAAGTAATATGTGTTTATATTTTTGTTTCTTCTTCTTTTCAGTATTGTGATGTGCTTTCTTTTGTGTGTTTTTTATGTTATACTTGTTATAAACGTGGAAAATCAATTAAAAAACGGGGGGGGGGGACAAGCAGAAAACACCTTCCTTGGGAAATGTGATCTTTAACAGGGATGTGATACAGACATTCTGTCTGCAGGGCCCGACGATTGATGGCTCATTGCTCTGTGCAAGTCACCACTGGTAGCGCAGTGATCTGGCGTGCGCAGGAACAGGCCTGCCCTTTAAAAAATGTGCTGTCCTGATTGCAAAGGGCTCAGTTTTTAGGGATCCAACACCTGCGTCCTGGGAATCGTCTAGGGAGGCGAGCGCCGTCGCCCCTTCATCCCTCTTTGAACACTTGCAATTTACTGCATTTTTTGGCTGCCTCCTCCCCATTCATCTGGCGTGGTCCTCCGTGCATTAAAACCTAGCTGAGCATCACCTCTTACGCAAGCAGGGCTAATAATAACAGGGCAGGTTTTATAGAAATTCGCTCGTAAGAGCTTTCTGCTCTTATAAAGCTCCCACTTTTAGCGGATGGAAAACCAGCATCAGAGCAACGGCTTCACCATAGAAACATTGGTCCCTCTTGTTCAGTATTGTCTGGCATGAATTGGTTCTGTTCAGTGATTTCGCACAGTGATTCAGCTCAGTTCAGAGGGTGGCCGCATCTGGCTGTGCTCTGATGTCCATGAATCCCACCTTCGTCACCAGTGTTAAGTTGTGGGTGAACATATCAGATGATGCAGCGATTCTTCAAACAGCTCTTGTTTATTCAGAGGCCAGAACAGAACTGATCTGAAGGGCTCAGTCAGCCTGCTTATATAGAGCTCCAGTACAACGTTACTGTAGCAACTTTCTAAAACTATCCAATCACTGAATGTCACTTTCAATCCTTCATTTGCATAACTATCTACAGTATTCCCCTGTTGGCCAGGGTGAGAACTTCAGTACATAACAGAGTCACTCCCAGCCCTACCTGGAGATGTCAGTGAGAGACTGAACCTGTGATGATGGAAGGTGTGGTCCAAAACTGGAGGAGGGCCACCAGGCTGGGGAAGCCCTGTCGTAAAGCTAATTCTATCCTAAGCTGCATCAACAGAACTCTAGAGTCCAGATCAAGGGAAGTAATAGTCCCACGCTATTCTGCCTTGAAGGGACGCGGGTGGCGCTGTGGGTTAAACCACAGAGCCTCAGACTTGCTGATCAGAAGGTCAGCGGTTCAAATCCCCGCAACGGAGTGATCTCCCGTTGCTTGGTCCCTGCTCCTGCCAACCTAGCAGTTCAAAAGCACGTCAAAGTGCAAGTAGATAAATAGGTACTGTTCCGGCGGGAAGGTAAACGGCGTTTCTGTGCGCTGCTCTGGTTCGCCAGAAGCGGCTTAGTCATGCTGGCCACATGACCCGGAAGCTGTACGCCGGCTCCCTTGGCCAATAAAGCCACGACTGAGCATAAGGTGTCAGGGGGGCTCACAGCATTAATACCCCAGCCGATCTTGCTTCTCCTTTAGAAGCAGCTTTGGGCCCAGCACAGAGGAAACCTGTCTCTGTGTCTCCAGCTTCTCAGCAGCTGCCTTCATTGATGTTTGGATGCCAGGCACAATTTTGAATGAAAATGGTTGCAGTGCTCATCTTGCTTTACTGGCCGAGGGAGCCGCTGTTTTGTCCACAGACAGCTTCCGGGTCATGTGGCCAGCATGACTAAGCTGCTTCTGGTGAACCAGAGCAGTGCACGGAAACACCGTTTACCTTCCCGCCGGAGCAGTACCTATTTATCTACTTGCACTTTGACATTCTTTTGAACTGCTAGGTTGGCAGGAGCAGGGACCGAGCAACGGGAGCTCACCCCGTCGTGGGGATTCAAACCGCCAACCTTCTGATCGGCAAGCCCTAGGCTCAGTGGTTTAGACCACAGCACCAACCGCATCCCTCTCTAGTCAGATGGGTGGGGTATAAATAATATAATTTGTATTATTCTGGAATAGCACGTCACTATTTTCGGCTGATCATCAAAGAATTGATGCTTTTGAATTATGGCGCTGGAGGAGACTCTTGAGAGTTCCATAGACTACAAGAATACAAGAAGATCCAACCTCTCCATTCTGAAGGAAATCAGCCCTGAGTGCTCACTGGAAGGACAGATCCTAAAGCTGAGGCTCCAATACTTTGACCACCTCATGAGAAGAGAAAAGACCCTGATGTTGGGAAAGATGGAGGGCACAAGGAGAAGGGGACGACAGAGGACGAGATGGTGGGACAATGTTCTCCCAGCTACCAGCATGAGTTTGACCAAACTGCAGGAGGCAGTGGAAGACCCTGAAGAGGGAGGGCACAAGGAGAAGGGGACGACAGATGATGCGATGGTTGGACAGTGTTCTCGAAGCGACCAGCATGAGTTTGACCAAACTTCAGGAGGCAGTGGAAGACAGGAGTGCCTGGCGTGCTCTGGTCCAGGGGGTCACGAAGAGTTGGACACGACTAAACTACTAAACAACAACAACAAATTTTCATAGAAAAATGGTGGGAGGGTATGCCATCCAAGTTAGTGACCCATCAACAGCTGAGCCTGAGAAACATTTCTCATTCTATATATGAAAGAATACTGTTTGCACATCTAATACTGCCTAATTTCCCTGGCAGAGGCTCTCCGTGGTCTCAGGCAGAGAAAGAACACCAGGGACTGGGAACTTGGAACCTTCTGATGCAAAGCGACTGCTTTGCCAATGAACTGTGTCCTGACGACGCCTTGGTGTCTGCTTACATGAAGGCGGTCCCTGCTCCCATCCCTGCCATTCTCAGGTAAGGCTAGGCAAGACTGCTGCCGGAAAAGCTGCTCCCAGCATGAATCCTGAACTGGCGTGACTTGGCACCATTCTTCACGTTCATTGAGCATGCTTCCGGGTAGACCTGTGATAGGAATTTTGAGGTCTTAGGTATATGTTAAATGTTCATAAGTGTACCAACCAAGCACGTACATAGATCAGCACAGGAAGAACAACCTGAAACCATTTTGATTCCCAAACTGAGCAACTGATTTCTCTGCAAGGTCAAAGTGGGAAACCTCCCCATTGTCTCTTTCCTCACAAATCCTGGCTTAAGGGCACATTTAAGATATGAATAGGGTGTGAGCCTGTGACCTGGCTCAGGAACTAGGTATTTATCATTACAAAAGACTGGCCAGGCTCCCCAGGCAATCCAATCAAGTGACCATTAAACACTTAACCTGGCAGGCAGGAGGTAATCAAAGCCCTTTCTGTGATGTAAGTATGATGTATGGGGGGGTCTTGAGCTACACCCCTTCTGTGATGTATGTATGATGTTTCTGGGGATGGTCTTGATCTACAGGGTGGCAATTTCAAAAGTCTATATAAGGCCTTGCACACCATTGTTCTGGGTTCCTCCTCCTTTCCTGCATGTGGTGAGTGAGGACCCTGTTACAACAGATTAATAAAGATCAGGCTCACTAGCTGCTTTGCTTCTCAATATTCTCTGGTTGGCCTCTGTTATTTTCTCCTACCAATAGGGAACCCACGTAAGGACTCTACATGGGCTCTTGGATACCCCATAAGAGAAAAGGGCAGATTTTTTGTTTACAGCAGACCTTTCCCATTTTTGACTGCAGATCCCATCATCCACAGCCAGCTGTGCAGAAGGATAGTGCATCAGGTTTTGTTATCAGGGACAAATACATTGCAGGTAGATTTTCAGATGCTTTCCAAGTCCTACACCAGATAGCACTCCTGGAAGTCTGCAAGGAACCAAGCAAAGGGACAAGAGCCCAGGAGCTTTTCCTTGGTGGTAGAAGACTTATCTTTTGAACAAGTGGTGATTGTACGGTAAAGGTAAAGGGACCCCTGACCATTAGGTCCAGTTGTGGCCGACTCTGGGGTTGCGGCGCTCATCTTGCTTTATTGGCCGAGGGAGCCGGCGTACAGCTTCCGGGTCATGTGGCCAGCATGACCAAGCCGCTTCTGGTGAACCAGAGCAGCGCACAGAAACGCCATTTACCTTCCCGATGGAGCGGTACCTATTTATCTACTTGCACTTTGACGTGCTTTCGAACTACTAGGTTGGCAGGAGCAGGGACCGAGCAACGGGAGCTCACCCCGTCGCGGGGATTCGAACCGCTGACCTTCTGACTGGCAAGTCCTAGGCTCTGTGGTTTAACCCACAGCGCCACCTGCATCCCGTGGTGATTGTGGGAGTGTGCAATTTCTTGCTGCTGCCTGGATCCCTTTTCCTCCTGATAGAAAAATATGCACTTCCCTCTCTAACGCTGGTCAGTTTGAGTTCCAGAACTCAACCTTCTCCTTGTAGCATGGATAGTTAAAGATTAATCAGTATTTTACTTTGCAAGCTGCAGTAGGAGGAGGTACTGTAATAAAAAGAAAAGCAGCTTCCTGGAATTTTTATTGTATATTTTGTTTATCTTCTCGCTCTTCAAAAAGTGTTGCTATTTTTAAAAATTGCTTATAATCGGCTTTCTGGCTTACAATTTAAACAGTGCTTGGATTCGGAGGTGGCAAGTGCTGTTTAAAACTAATCAGGCGTGCACCAAAATAAATAAGTGAAAAGCTAATAAATAGGCACCTGACGTTCCCACGACATTCCTGATCAAAGTTAAGGGTCTTGCCCAGGGAGACAAAGATCAAAACACAGCAGGAAGCCAAACCAAATGCCCCGCCGTGACCTTGATAGCAATATATTAAGCTGCCTTTCGCAGAGCCAGGCTTACTGGTCTATCTAGCCTCCTGATCTGACTGCCAGACGCTCTCCAAGGTCTCTCTGAGGCAAAGGCCATTTCCCAGCCCAGCCATCTCCCTTTCCTTACATGAGATGCCGTATTTGGGGTCTGCGACATGACAAATCTCTCCCCTTCCAATGTTTCCTTTTTAAAAATGAGGGTTGGGGTTCCCCCCATGCTTTCTTGATCAACAAGTTTGCCTGTTTTGGGGAAATGTATTTTTCTTCGTGATGCTACAGGGAACCAGCCAGAGGGCCTTCTTGGTGGAACACCCTCCCAGCAGGTGTCAAAGAGATAAATAACTATCTGACTTTTAGAAGACATCTGAAGGCAGCCCTGTTTAGGGAAGCTTTTAATGTTTGATGTTTTATCGCATTATTATTATTATTATTATTATTATTATTATTATTATTATTATTATTATTGTCAGAGCTGCCTCAGGTCCCAGCTCACAAAGGACCAACGCAAGTGTCTCTTTATATACAAAAGCCTTTATTGGAGTTCATTGCTGATGTTACATCCGTGGCGCGCAACTCTACGTCTGTCACCCTAGACCGCCGAAGCTCCGTCTGACTCCTCCCCTCCTCGGCACCAGTTTAACAGCCGAGCTTTGCCCCACCTTTTCCGTTTCTCCCTTTGCTCCTTTCTCCTCTGGGTCCTCCTGCCCTCTGGGGTTCCACCCCTCCTGGACTCCTGGATTCCTCCGACTCCTCCCCCTGTCTCCGGCGGGCTTTGGGACCCGGCTCCCAATCCGGATTCTCTGCTGGCTCGCGCGTCTGCACATTTGAACTTGGCGCGCGCGCCCAGCCGGTCACCTTCCTCCTAACGGCTACACTGCTTCTGTCACTGCTCTCCCCTTCGGGGGGGGGCTAGCCGCAGCTGACCTCCGCTCCGCCCCCCCACTCTCCAACGGAGGCGTGGCCAGTTCCGATCTGCGGGTTTCTCCTTCCTCCTCCCTCCGCTCGGCCGGAGAAGCTGGCCCGGACCTCCAACTACCACTTTGAGACTCACCGCTGGCCCCCCTTGCCCTAAACCTGGGCGCCTCTTTCTGGGAATCTTCTGATTCACTGGAGATACTCATTGAATCTCTCGGGTCACTGTCATACCCTCCTAAGCTCCCCTCAGATTCACTCTCCAATTCCTCTTCCCCCTGTGGCTCTCCCCCTGAGCCCCTGACAATTATTATTATTATTATTATTCTGTTGGGAGCCACCCAGACTAGCTGGGGAAACCCAGCCAGATGGGCAGGGTATAAATAAATAATTGCTGCTGCTGCTGCTGTTATCATTGTCCTTATCACTACTATTTGTGTTTTTCTTGGGGGCTGTTTTGCCTATCATTTTCACTCTCTCCAAGCCAAGCATTTTAGAAACTTCTGTCCCTGCTCGTTTTCTCTAAACTAAACTACAGTCATACCTCAGGTTAAATGTGCTTCAGGTTGAGCGTTTTCAGGTGGAGCTCTGCGTTACTTCTGGGTTTCGCCGCTCGCGCACAGGCAGACGCTCAAAATGATGTCACACACATGCTCAGAAGCAGCGAATCACGACCCGAGCATGCACAGACGCTGGTTGTGTTCACTTCAGGATGCGAATGGGGCTCCGGAACAGATTCTGTTTGCATACAGAGGTACCACTGTATCTCACTTTTTCTCTAAACTAAAAAGTCCCAAGCACTGCACCCTTTCCTCATAGGAATTGACATGGCTGATGTTCCTTTCTGTTTCCAGCTAGAAATCTCCAGCACTGCCACCTCACAGAACTACAGTTCCCAGGATTCCCTGGGCAAAGGGAATGCCTGTTTGAAGCAGTTTAGGTCCGCAATGCAATTTCACCCTAATAGTGCACTCCTTCCCTGATGTCCAGCTGTGTTTGATGGAAAGATTCCATCAACGCTGTCTCTGAAAAATTTTACACATCACTTGGGAAGACAGGCGAACTAATACCAGTGTACTGGAAGAAGCAAAGATCACCAGTGTTGAAGCAATGATTCTTCAACATCAACTTCGTTGGACTGGTCATGTTGTGCGGATGCCTGATGATCGTCTTCCAAAGCAACTACTCTATTCCGAACTAAAAAATGGAAAGTGTAATGCTGGTGGTCAACAAAAGAGGTTTAAAGACTGCCTCAAGGCAAATCTTTAAAAATGTAGTATAAACACTGACAACTGGAAAACAGTGGCCTGCGAGCGCTCCAGTTGGAGAACAGCCTTGACCAAAGGTGTCCTGGGCTTTGGAGACACTCGAACTCAGGACGCAAGGGAGAAACGTGCTAGGAGGAAGGCACACTTGGCAAATCCACACCGTGATCAACTCCCGCCCGGAAATCCAATGTCCCCACTGTGGAAGGACGTGTGGATCCAGAATTGGCCTCCACAGTCACTTATGGACTCATTGTTCAAACCATGTTTATGGAAGACAATCTTACTCGGCTATGAGGGATAGAAGAAGAAGAAGAAGAAGAAGAAGAAGAAGAAGAAGAAGAAGAAG